>JAOYMZ010021012.1:0-18392 GCA_025802335.1 Pinguicula primuliflora
GGCAAATATCACTATTAGTCCCATACAACATCATACGAAATTGACCTCGTATGGACCAGAGATGAAGGACTGAAACCTGGGATCTTTTGCCAGTCACAAGTTCTCCCTCCTTGATGCCAGATGCCATAGTTGAAGGTTTGCTGATTTCGCGGTGAACTGCACCGCAAACCGGCCACCGCGCGGTTGGGGGTGGGGGGCGGGGGTGACGGCGTGTTGCACCGCATCGTCGCGGAGCAACCAGGTATTTTCAGCTCTATTGTACATAATTAAGTATAATAAAATTATATACACCTATCATTTCTCTTAAAATTATGTTTATACTTAAAAAATTACTATTTTTCGCAAGTTAAAAATTAACATGTTTTTATCTTTCTAAAAATTAAAATAATATTTATAATTATATTACACTCATAAATAATTTTAAGTAATTTTCTTATAAAAATTTGCACAAAATAACCCATTATAAAAATAGAAAAATGTTCCGGATGTTAGGTCTCTATACGTCCCGAATTATAATTATGACTATCTCATGTTGATCTGACGGTCACAATTATAAATTACTTAAATAATGATGACTGTAGGATCAAAATTCAATGGTTATGATTATAACTCGGGACATAGCATGACATAACATTCTCGACCAGAAATTTTTCCTATACAAATAAGAACAAATAAAAAAAATTCAAATACAGGGTAATTTGTGTAATCATCATCAAAATCGGTCAGGAAGTAATGATAAGAGCGTTCTTTAACATCCAAAGAAGTTATACAAAGAAACTACAATTGGGAAAGAATCTCGAATGCGGTAGGACCTATTCATGCTTGTCGAGAACCAATATGACCAAAACTCATCTTATATCATACACCCCTGACCTTGCATAACACCATGACGGGGTATCCTTTTCAGGGTTGCTACAGGTTGGTGCGGGTACGACTCATTTAGTCTTAGCTGCCGTATATATCAGCCTTATATTTGATTTCAGGGTTGCGTATGTCATCTTGACTTTGCACCAGTCGTATCTCCAAGCTGCTGGACTGGCAATCATGGCCGGCCTTCATATAGTCATTCATTGTCCTCGACAGAAGTGCCTGAAAGAATAAACGGATCTCTCTGTCTTAATTCTCATGCAACAAGTTGAAGAAACGCAAGTAGGAAGGGGAAATCAGAACTTTGTAAGGCAAGGAGGAGTCCGTACGAGAATGCAAGAACTCAAAACTAGATCATTTTCCACTTTGTTGGTCTTAAGCCTCAACGTCATAGCTGTATTTTGTGCTATATAATTACCTGGATTTTCCCTACTGTTTCATGATTGGTTGGATATGGGGATTTGAAAATACTGCAACAATTACCTGCAAGCTCGATACAGATAGCTCCGCTGCTTTGTCAAGGTTTTCGGGATATTTCTGCACGGCAAAAGGAAAGTAATGATAGGATACGAAAGTAATAAGATACTGAATATTTGCACATTGTCACCACTTACATTGCTCCAACCAAGCAACAGTGCAGTCATAAGATCTCCTGTTCCCTTCAGAATGAGCAGAAATACTATAAATAAGAGAGCAGCCTGATCCAGGGATAATTGCTTCATATTGTATACATGCTACTAAACTTATCTATTATTGTTTTACGGTTTACGTTTTTGTAAAGAAGAATAATGCGAGCATCATTGAGATGAAGAAGCCTAAGGAATAAGATCATATGTATCTTATTTCCGCAAAATAGTTCGGCTACTACCCTTGATTAGAATAAAAAATTTGCCTGCATTTACTGTGCGTCCATGTAAATACACCAAACACGTATGCATGTAGGAACTACTAGATGTACAGCAAATCTTTCATAAATCAACATAGAATCTCAATAGAAGGCAATATTTACCACTGAAACAACATCATACCGTAAAATATGCAGGAATTTTAGGAATAGAAATTCGAAATTGCGCTGCAGCCTCACCCTATCATTGTCAAAGTCATTAAAATAGAGCATGAGCATCGTCATGGCCATACCCTTCACTGAAGCAGGACATGAGGTATAGAGGGCATTTGTAAATTTAAAGAAACAGCAATATTATGTGCAGGGCAGAAGTTTTCCTAAAAGTGTCGATTAACAGTATCCACTTCGGCCCGGGAAAAAAACGGTGTGCCCTCTCTGGTCCTTGGTTCTTGCAATCAGAACCTCAACTAATTACATGCTAGATTACTGTGTTACAATACCTTTTTCTTTTGATGACTGCCAATCAAGAGAAGCTCTCCGTTCATATTAATGCTAGTCAACACAATCTGAAATGATAGTAGGTCGTGAAGTTAGTAAGCTGTATGGTAATAATTACTAGCATGTTTCAGAAGCTTTATGCTAGCACACCAACATAAAGTAAGTTGTTATCAGTATAAACGTCAAAGTTTAATGCTCCCAGTCAAACTTATGATGAGGTATATGTAGGCAGTGCTGCAGAACGTGATATCTCTGGATAGTAGATGCTACCTTCAGAAAACAACAGGATTGACAGGGGAAATATCTAGGAAAAGGCTAGAGTAAACCATGCGGTAATTATTATTTTATGTCTAAGCACCAGATAAAACCTTCGATGGCCCAGCTGCATGGAGAACATCGCAAGCTTTCCTTCCATCTTGCTCGGTAAGAATACTGGAAACGGCGCACCAAGAACAAAATAACGAGCATGAAAAAAGGTGATGAGTAGAAAGAAAATATGCTTATCAGTTATATGCACCAGATGGCTTTTAAGGGTGATAGAAATAAAAACTTGTGCTTTTGCGGACCTAATGCATACCTGAAGCCAGTTAATAGTTCGGCTTCAAACTGGTTAGGTGTCAACATAGAAGCCACAGGTAGAACCTATAGGAAAAGGGAAACAATGTCACTGCTGGAGAAGCAACGCCACAGAACAAACAGCGCAATTATCATTAGGCAATACAACTGAATTTAAGTAATTAATTTAATTTAGAAAACGAATTTGCCTTTTTCATTCTAATCCCTCTTAAATACAAAGCCAAGATATCACCTTCTCACGATATACAGCAACTAACTCTTGAGGAACATAGAGCTTGCCTTCGTCACCCAGGACTGGATCACAGACTGAAAAGAAAGGTTCAGTTGAGGCAACATCAGTGAGATAGGAAAAAATGAATAAACCAGATATCATGGAAGAGACCAGTAAAAGTAGGAAGTAAATTGCATTAGACTGATTAAGACTTCCTTGAGAACTAAATAAAGCTTCTAGCTAAAAGTAACAAGAATAGAATTCCTTACAGTTGTTACTTTTTATCCATAATTTATCAACTAATACAAGGATACTCACCATACGTAAGTCCAGGATTGACAGCTCTGAGCTTATCAACGACTTCTAGTACCTTGTTCAAAAATGAGACCGAGCCAATATAACCTACAATAAGACATTAATTATTACAGAGAGAAATGGAGAAGAGACTGAGGTCACTCCAACAAAATTTAAGAAATCCACAATTAACTCGAAATTTGTCAATAACAAGAAAAAAAATACCATAGGAAGAATAGCAAAATCATAATACTAAAAGTAACTGAATTTTAATTCCATTAACTTATCAAGCTTCCATAGTCGTCGCAAATAAGGAACGAAAAAGCTAATCAAAATGAAGCACATTTTTATCATATCAACAAACTATAAGCCAATACTTGACAACTACCTGTCAGTAGATGGGTATAGAATAACAAACTATTAGCTTCAAGGCCCTCTATCAAATCCCAGAGTTGCTCTCCGTTCAAAACTTGACCCTTAAAAATCGGATAGCCTACATGATCCTCATTTGCAGTTAGGAATCAGTATCGTTGTGCAGCATGCCCGAAAGCAGCAGCAAATTCACAGATTAGGTTCAGTTCTATGAATGAAGCAATGAAAGAGTGACATAAACCGCTTGCCTGTGTGGTTAGAGAACTGTACTGAATTGATTGGGTCGACGTCGTACCCAAGCAATTGTAAAGGAAAGACAGCTGATTTATTTCCCACATATCCCTGGAGCATGAATAAAAGTTTCAACTCCCACAAAAAAAAAAATGTGGTGCTTAATTGCATTTCCGGAAGTGGATTCTCTATGCAATATGCACTCAACATCAGCACCATGATCACAGCAAGCTAAACAAGCATCATAAGCTATAAAATCGAAATAGCTTCAGAAACGTCACATCACATCAGTACAAAAAAAAGGTGGAAACCAAACAAAGAACGCAAGAATTTCCTTGTTATCAGCACGAGGGACATCTATCGCTATCAGCAGTCCGCAAAATGCAATTTAACCTGAACAGTGTGGGATTGAATGCTGAGAACACGACCAGTCTCCGATGGCAGTGCCAAAGCCAGAATTGGTGGAAGCGCCATACAAAAAGTACTTCGTTGAGCTGCCTTTCCAGTCAAAAGTCGAACCCAGAATCGCTCAACCACTTGCAAATCAAATACGTACAAAGCATACAGACAAACAAACAAAGACAAATTGGTTGGAAGAATCACTCGGCCAATAGCCTAAATTGTTCGAAATCCCAAGAAAAATGGATTTAATGATTGACAGTTGACTCTACTCTGTGGGATCGCTGCCAAAATGGCAGAATATGAGTTGGGCTTTATCTGGTTAATGTCTCTAATAAAATTGGGCTTACGAGCCCAACATTGAAGGAAGACATAACTGGAAATTGCCACGTTTAGCGTCATCAGAGAACGGCCCGACACGTTTAACCGACATCTCCAAACGTTTCAACCCAGAGCTTATCCACCAATGGAATGGAAATAACTTCCATTCCAAATGTTTTGATCTCCTCAACTCACTTTTTTTTCTTATAAAAACCGATTGCTGCACTGCACCGCGACAATCTTATATCTGAAAGTTGAAAAAACAGCAGTTTTTTGTTTTTTTCCGTAGCAATAATGGTTCTTGGCTTCCCAGTATGCGTGCAATGCGGGACGCGTAGCAATAGTAACCCGTGCCGGTGCAAGGTGGTTGGTCCGACGCTCGGTTTCCTTGCATTCGCGGCGGCGGCGGTGATTGAGTGGCCGTTGGGTGCTCTTGTGTATTGTTTCCGACACATGAAGGGACGGCGTATCATGGCACATCCGGCCACCGTCGTTTATCCATCTGTCACCAATTCCATTCCCATTTAACGTGGCATGTTTACCAACTGCTAGTCTATTTCATGTATGTATTTTATTCCCCAAAAACATAATGTGTATTACTCTTCATCTGTCTTTTTCAATAAAAGGATCCTTTGTTGTTTATTTTGTCTTTGTCTTTGTTATTACTCTTCCATTGTCTTTTTCATATTGAATGAAAAGAGCGTATAGTCTAGAACACTTGACATCGACAACTCTCCCTTCGAGCAGAAGTCCAGCCTTTGCTTCACGACCTGCAAATCTATCAGGATCCTGGAATAAAGAAATTGGAGCTTTATTAATTCATCATAGCATCAATCATGCCTCATATGTAACATGGAGAGTCTAGTCTATTACTTTAACACGAAATTATATATCATCCTCCATCGGACTTGATATATAAAAATGTCATCTTCATTTTCATTAAAAAAAATTCTGTGTTATTCAAACATCTCTATCTGAAACCTTCCCTTTTTTTTGATAGGTAAGTGATTCCATTCTATTCGACCGACCTAAAATATTTACACAATACAAATAAGCCCCAAAAGTGGGCACACTAACAAACTTTAAAAAACATAAAAAAACATAACTGGGTAGCCCGCTTGGTTACTAGGCCAATGGATTGGCCCAGACCTTTTGATTACTGGGCCATTCGGCCCAGTTCTGAGAGACGTGGGTTGGCCCAAGCTGGAACCATGTCGCAGGAGGGCGACGAGCATCTCACGAGCAGGGGAATTAGGGGGGGCCGCAAGGTGCGTCGATGAGCAGGAACGGCGAGCGAAGCAACAACCGACGAGCAGGAACAGTATGCTGGAGACAGAACGGCGAGCAGGGACGCAGCTGAGCAGGGGAGGGACGCAGCAGAGCAGGGACGCAGCCGGGCAGAAAACATAGCAGAGCAGGGACGCAGCAGGGCAGGGATGCACCAGGGCAAAAACAGACACCGACGAACAGAGCACAGTAGAGAGACAAGGAGCAGAGCAGAGCCGGAGGAAGCCGAGTATAGAGACAGGGGGCATAGCAAAGCGTGAGTAGATCGGAGCACGAGCATAGCACGCAGGAGCATGCCGGAACACGAGAACAGCAGGAGAGATGGAGTCAGAGCACAAGCACAACAGAGAGCCGGGTCGGAGCATGAGCACAACAGACAGGTAAAAATGAGCAGAGCACAAAAGGGCTTTCTGGAGCAAGAGGGAGGGACGGGCAGGAAACCGACGAACAACAGATAGGCATAACAGAGCAGAGCACGGACGGGCTTCCGCAGGACTCGCCGGAGGTTGCAGGCAAAAATAGCAGTTGGAGGATGTAGGAGGATGCAGGCGAAAACAGCAACAGGAGAAGAACAGCAGCTGTAGCTCTCTCACCGGAAGGAGAACACACAGGAGGATGCAGGAGCAGGAAATCCAGAGCAATGGCCGGCAGTAGCTCTCACCGGAAGACAACTTTTCAAATTTTAAAATTCTAAATTTTTTAAATTTTTGGGAGAGGAGGAGAGAAGGCAGAGGTTCTCTCTCCTCCCCTTCCTGCCTGATCGAAATTTGATTGCTCGTTCATTTGATTCCCTACTCATAGCATAGATGTGTTCTCATGAGGTTTTGTGATGAGATCTCGGGAACGAGCACGAGTTACCGGTCCAGAGTACGACTCCAAAGATGTGGGAAGCTCTTCTTCTCGGAGCATGGGAGGAGCAGTGATGTTTGAATCTGTAATACTCCGATACCGCGGTCTAGCCTTACGACCAATTCTGTAACAGAGTGATAGTAACAAGTTGAAACTCGTTGGATAGGAGAGAATCAAACCCTTACAACAATAGAATTGCAAAAGCAATTGTATTACAATAAAACTAACTTTCCAAAAGTGTTATTCTTACAAATAGAGTTCTAAGCATTCAACGGTCATCAAAACAAGTCCCTCCTTTGTCCAACGGCTAGTAACCGTAGATGGTGACGGTAGCTGTTTTTCCTAGGCCAACCGTCTGTGATAGACTATGTCTGCAGCTTGCCTTGGTGGATTTGTATCATCACTCCGTCCTGGACCAAGCGCATGTCCTCAAGCGCAAAGGAAGGGTGCAGATTGCGAATGTGATCAACCGACTCCCAAGAGGCTTAGGGGAGAGGCCTCTCCAATGGATGAGGACATGAGAAATTCGCTGATGTGAACAGGTATTCAAGATGGCCTGCGGAAGTGGCCGAGCTCACCCCTTGTGTAGTAGAGGCATTTTGGGCATTGTTGGAGGTACACCCTGGAACTTACGGAGTTTTGAGACGTGAAAAATAGGGTGTATGCTTGCTATCTCCGGGAGAGCGAGGCGATACGCAACAGCGCCAATCCATTCAATAACCTGAAAGGAGCCATAGAAGATCAGAGTGAGCTTGCGTGTATGCTTGTTATCCAAAGAGGTCTGTCGATACGGCTGCAGTTTTAGGAGCACCCAGTCCTAGAGATCAAATGTAATATCTCGATGCTTGGCATCATAACATTGTTTCATCCGATTCATTGCGTGCAGCAGCCAATTGTGAAGGTCCTCCAATAAATCATGTCTGGCCTT
The DNA here is from genome assembly GCA_025802335.1 of Pinguicula primuliflora. NCBI lineage: Eukaryota > Viridiplantae > Streptophyta > Magnoliopsida > Lamiales > Lentibulariaceae > Pinguicula > Pinguicula primuliflora. Next base: position 7,678 of record JAOYMZ010021012.1, read on the forward strand.
GATATCACGATCCACAGCTTCCAGTTTTGTCTGGATGGGGATATAGTCCAAAAGACGAGGTGGTGGTTGGCCATAGACTGCCTCGAATGGTGTGGTCTGCAGGCTTGGCTGGTAGCTCGTGTTATAGGCATACTCGACCCACGATATCCATTCTGTCCACTTAGAAGGGCGGTCACTGGCGAAGCACCGGAGGTAAGCTTGAACAATCCAATTAACGACCTCGATCTGACCATCGGCCCGTGGATGATATGCGGTTGTGAAATGGAGTGCCGAGCCACTCAGGCTTAACAGTTCCTTCCAGAAAGAACTTGTGAAGGCTACGCCCCGATCACATACAATTGTTTTCGATAAGCCATATAAGCGGAACACCTATGTTGGTATTTTATATATATATATGGTGATGGCTCCGTCGCCCTCAGTTTTTGCGCTCAAGTCAATTCCCGCCACTAGGATCACCCGTTGACGGAATTGGGCACATCGTTAGAATCCTTATACATTGAATTGCATATGTTCAAGTTTTGGTGATATTCCAATGATGTTATTACCGTTTAACGGAGGGTTCACATTCTCCTTAGGTTAAGTAGTCCTAAATAGGGTTTTCGAAAATTCCAACGATACCGAAACTAAACATGAACATATGCAATTCAATGTATAAGGATTCTGACGATGTGCCCAATTCCGTCAACGGGCGATCCTAGTGGCGGGAATTGACTTGAGGACAAAAACTAAGGGCAAAAACTGAGGGCGACGGAGCCATCCCGTAATATCTCTGTTAACTGTTTTGTTTTCTTTGTTGCAGTATGTCTCACTTGTCTATTCGGCTAGTGTAGGTAGTTTATGAGTCTGTCACTTGGTGCATCTCATAATACACCTGATCAGAGATCACGTAGAGAGTTGAGAGCTATTAGAAGAGCTCAAAGAAGTAATCTGTTACCACCAGATAGTGAAGAGGAATCAGAATCCTCGGACCTATCTTTCTCAATTCATTGATCAACAACCGCCCACGTAGTTTGTTAGTCAAACCAATGATTCTCTTATCAAAGTATTAAAAAAATCCTTTGAGGTGAGGTAGCTAATCCATTGGAAAGCAAAGTACATCAACCATTCTTTCGGCAAGGCCTTGTGTCCTAGCTTAAATGTATCGTGGAGGGGAAGATTCTCAAGTGCGGAATAAAGAAGTATACCTTTCACCAAAGTAGTGAAAGTCACTCCCATACAGGATTAGTCCTCTCTATCCACTCCCCGAGGACTATGGGGATCCAGGATTTGAAACTTACAAACCATGGAAAATTAAAGGGCAGTGCATCAGAAAGGTAGACTATGAGCAAAGTCGTGACTTGCACTGAAGACATCTTGATGTGGATTAAGGCGGCATTTGAATGACTCCGAAGCTGTGAAAGTCTTATGAAATGTAAGGAAGGTTTATATGCCTAGATCAGATCTTGTTGCACTCTTTACTAAGGGTCCACTCGCTCTTGTCTGTAGATTGAGTCCGTCTTCGATTCTTTGCAGCCCCTCACATTTTGTTAATCCACAAATATTTTCTCTCTTATCTCACATTCCTTTCGTGCACGGGTTTCAAGGATGTGTCTCTCCAACCTCTGATCGCGATGTTCTCGTATAAAATATGTGTCGCTTCAGTTAGAGTTGAAATATGCTATTAGTTAAAAGTGATTATGTGTTGTGACAATTGGAATGTACGATGTTTCAACAAGAAAACATCCTTCGTAACCCGCATAAACTTTTATGAATTCACAGTTCTAGGCGCACAAGAAACATTTTGATGCAGGAATACCAATCCTGGTCAAATGTATTCATAGCCCATAAGCAAGCAACTCACAGATCACATAAGATCACACCAAGGCAAAGACTCTTCATCCCAGGAAAATACATAGATTTCACACGTTTTTAACAATATAAGCAACGCATCCCAAACACATACGTTTCATATAATCACATATATCTCTATTTTAATTCAACACAAGCAATCATACAATACGCATATCACATCCATGCCCAACCATAATCGGAGTGTGGAGTTCCTTACCGACCCTGGCAAAATCTGTGAGCCTCGACTTTCAGCTTCCCTTCATGTTCTCAACGCACCCCTTCTTCCCCGTTATTTTCCCCTCCAGAGTCCTTGGTTGCCATGTGGTATGATTAGGGGTGGTCTGTGTGAAAATAGACTTTAGTTGTATGGTAGGTTGTGGGCTAGGGATGGGCCATTCCCATCTGTAGCCCAATCCGCATAGGGAGTAGTAACTCCCCACATAGGAATTATTGCTTGTGAATTATTGCTTAATTCGCATAGGGAGTAGTAACAATTGGCTCCTCCCCCCATGGATGCCACAATTGGCTCCTCCCCCTCAAATGTGAATTATTGCTTAATCCGCATAGGGAGTAGTAACAATTGGCTCCTCCCCCCATGGATGCCACAATCGGCTCCTCCCCCTCAAATGTGAATTATTGCTTAATCCGCATAGGGAGTGGGAGACATGTTTTCAAGATTATTGCTCAACAATTTTAATCACTGGGAGTGGGAGACATAGGCATTTCAAAAATTGAATTGGGTCACGGTGGAGAAACCGGCAGCGGCAGCGACGGAGTGCACCACTGAAGTGGAAAGGAACCAGTAGACATCATCACTACCTATCTGGATGGAGGCCAGACGTCTGAGGTTGGGGTCAAGTGGGACACAAGGAATGGATAATAGTTCATCCTAGGAAATCAGTCCACCAGCAGTTCACTCTCCCTGGACAAGAAACTCAGAAGTTTGCAAGGTTTTAGGGAGAACACTTCAACCAAATCTGAAAAATGCGATCTTGACTGACCACTCTGTATTTCACAAACATCCCCCCAAATTGGAATGCTCAGAGAATGGTAGGGTCCTGAAGGACCACAACCTGATTTTTGACGTATTCATTGCAAACAAATTGGGCTTGAATGGGAATGTGAAGCGATTTGGCTTTGCTCGCTTCAAATCAGTACCAAACCCATCTGAATTCGCGGCAAGTATAAACAGGAAACAGCTAGACGAATATGTGCTCTAGGTGAATGTGGCTAGATATCAAGAGCGATAACCTGAGAACACGAAGAAATAATACATCAGAGCTAAGACAAAAAACCGTCCAAGTGACACACAGAAGGAGCCGATTGTGGCATCCATGGGTCTAATACAAAGACTCTCTTATGTAGATGTGGTGAGTAAAAATGGGGACCCCACCCCAAAAGCGACAAGTCTGGCAACAAATATCTATATGACTAATCAAAAGGATCAAGAATGGCTATAGAGTGCATTGATAGTAGAGTTGAAGTCAGAAAGTAAGGGCTCTGAGCTTAGCACTGAGGAATTGATGAAAAGAGCAGTTTATACAGACTTCTTAGTCCTCCCCATTGAAGGCAACAAGGTAATAATTCAAGGATTATGGGGTCTGCAACAAGAGTCCCTATTAGCATTAGGCTTGTTTCTGAAAAACAATATGTTCCTCAGCATTAAAAGGTGGGAAAAGAATGTAGAGTTGATGATAAGGAAAGTTTGGATATGAATCTGGGGAGTACCACTACATTGTTGGGATGAACCATGTTCGACATGGATTGAAAAGCAACTGGGGGAAGTGCTAAGTATTGACCCAAAATCCTTAACACATCATGACCTGAGATACTGCCATATACATATAAGTACAACCAAAAGAATGCCCATAAATGGAGTGAGGGAAATGATAATTGACTCTAGGGTGTATAAAGTTGAACTGAAGAGGAAATTGAAAGCAAGCACCCTCGTATAAACCTGGACACTCCATTGATGGAAGCACGTGAAAAAGAAAATAAGGAATCTGCAACCAAAGATCTAATCACTGTCCCATACAACTCTATAATAGAAGAAGTAGAATATGTAAATGAACCTCAACCTCCGAGTCAGAACCAAATAGAGATTGGGGAAGTAGCAGTGAGACGTGAAATAGAGCAAAAGGCAGTGAAAAGTAATAACAAATCTTTGAGACTACGCAGAAACCAACAATATAGTTTCCTTCAGAGACCATTTGGGAGGTATATGGCCAGCCTGGAGCACTTCTGGAAACAGACGAAAGAAAAAGACTGCAAATGCAGAAGAGTTCAGCTGATGAGACAAAAGAGAAAAGTAACAGCAACATTCTCCTATTATATACCTGAAACTCAGGAAGACGTAAGCCAAGCTCAGCAAGCAGTGGCTATAGCTAACACTCTTGGTGTTGAGCTAGGTGTGCAACATATGCCTACAATAATTCAGATGAAGGAAAGAGATAGAGCGGTCAATGTGTAGAAAATGGTCAAACAAGGTGTAAGGTGGAAGACAGTTTTTAATGCGGATTCTCAGTTATAATATCTGTGGATGGGGAAGATCTCAAAAGAAGCAAGAATTAGAACATTTGATTAGAAAATATGATTTACAACTACTATGTCTATAGGAGATATTATAAAAAGATCTTGAGGAGAGTATGTAGTCGGATGTTGGGAACTGATGAGATTGATTATGTGGACAAACCTTCAAATGGATAATCAAGAGGAATAATTGCTTGTGGAGACAATATGCTTTTGAATTGAGTATTAGCTGGGTAGACGAAGGAGCTATTGAACTCACAGGAAAATGGAAAGAAAATAATGCAAAAATTAAAATTCTGACAGTGCTCTCACCCTATACTCTTGCGGGAAAAAGGAGGATATGGTCAGTGACTTTTCAAAGATTAAGGATGAAACCAGATGCAAAGTGGTGTATTTGTGGGGATTTCAACTCGATGAGAAGTGAAGAGGAAAAGAAAGGCACTAGAGAAGCAACAAGAGAAATGCAGGATTTTAACCGCTTCATTAATGCTACACAACTAGTAGACCTACCACTTTAATGGATAGCTAACTGGATCGATTTTTATTAGCTGAAGATCAATCACAGAATGGCAGAATCTAGGACAGCTAGCTCTAGAGAGGAAGTCATCAGATCATTGCCTGCTCCTGCTGATGAACGACCAAACAGACTGGGGTCTAAAGACGTTTAAGGTTCTGAACGCATGGTTTCAACACAAAGATTTTGATTTTTTTTTCCAAAGAATCTTGGACACAGACTCATGCTACAAGAAGGAGAGGATATGTGCTATTTAAAAAGCTTAAACAACTTAGAGAGAAGCTAAAACAATGGAATAAATAAGTATTTGGGGAACTAAACATGAGAATTAAGGAGACTGAAATCTCTATAAATGGAATGGACAAATTGATGGAGCAACGAGACCTCACAGGGGCTAAAAAAGAGCAGAGAAATGTCAGTAATCTTGAGCTGCAAAAATTGAACATTATGGCAGGAAGTCTAGCCTATCAAAAAGCACAAAACTACTGGCTTAAAGAGGGAGACGAAAACATTAAGTATTTCCATGCATGTGTGCGTGAGAATATGGCCATAAACACAATCAAAGGAATGCTTATAAATGGTTCATGGCAGAACAATGTCAAGGTTGTGAGGCGACACATATAGAATTCAAATCAGATTATGCAAAGAGGCCGAATGGAAATCCAAGTATGAACTGGAATTTGAACATAAGTGTAACTGCTGTTGACTGCAAGATTTACGGAGGCTGAAATTTGGCAGGCTGTAAATTCTTGTAGAAGCAACAAGAGTCCTGGCCCAGACAACAATAATTTTCTATTCATAAAACACTTCTGGCCTATTTTAAAGATGAATATCGACAAAAACTTGATGATCACAAAGTGAGAGTGCAACTATACACTATCAACAAGTAGTACAATGCATGAACAAATGTCATATTCCACGGAGAGTAGGCTCAAAATATTCCATGATTCTTAAACTATCACAAACTAACCGAACCATTTCAAGAATATTTGTACTTAACTACTAAATAAGAGTTGACTAAACTAAAAACCAATTAAGCTCAAGATTATCAATGTCACTTTATCAATCCTAAAGACAAACACAAATTGGAGGTAGGTTCACAAAGAGAGAAGGTAACTCACACATCAATTTATTCCTCACCATGATGTTCTCACATGCATCTATTCACCAAATGATCTACTTACTTCTAATGACCATGGGATCCATGTATAACTCGCACTATGGCTAAGCTACAAGTTAGTTTTCTAGCACAAGGATAATTTTGTCTCTCGGCCTCACTACCTAATGTGCTAGAGAACGAAATTGGTGCCATCACACCAACCAAGATCTTAATGTAGTCCTATCCTTTGGATATGGCCTCACAAGCTAGGGGTAAAAACCCCAAGGACGACAAGGTGAATGCTACAAGAGTATCATATCCCCATATCCTTGCGGTCCCAAGGAAGATGACCTAAAGAAAACCTAAATATTCATCTTAAACATTCAAGCTTTGATAAAAACAGTAGCATCCATCATTAAGTACAAGATTCACATTTGGTACATAGAAAACATAGCTAAAATATCGTGGTTCGGCTCAATTGAGCCTCAAGTTTAACAAATTAGCTCAAGCTTAACGCATGAGCTACACAAACTACTAAAGAGATGCAAGAAAACACCATGAGAATTGAAGGAATCTACCTCTCCATGCTTCCACCTCTTCTCGGGTGAGTCTTCATCTTTCTTGAGAAATCTCCAAGTCTTCCGCCTCCCAAGTGTCTTATGGTCAAATGAGGGTGTCAAACCCTTGTAGGATTACCTCCCTGTGCAATGGCAGGACTATCCCTCAAGTAGTTTGTGAGATGCAAGTGAATTTAGGGGCATCTCGGTAATTGCAATTTCATTAAACCCAGGATGGTACTTTGACTTCAAACCCTAAAAGACGGCCTCCTTTGCATCCCATGTATGAAGATTAATTGTTCAAAACTCCTAGGGCAACACTCTTATGAAATTACAGCCCAATTCTCCAAGAGGTTAGATAGATATGCAAGATGCAAGGGACAACTTGGTCATCACACCTATAAATTATCCCATACGGATAAATCATGTGTATATCTATCTTCTCAGCCTCCTATGCGTATGATGTGTGGAGAGGATTTGTATAGGACTTCTTGGAGAGTGTTCATGTAAAATTACACCCCGATCAGCCTTGTGGTTTGGGAGATATACTTCTTGTAAGGGCCGAAAAGTCATTCTCTTCTTCTTTCATCGAAATGCACCAACATCTTTTGAACGAGTGGATGACTCTTACCCAAAATGGCTAATATTTGTTCTTTTGCTCCCTTTTCATGTGAGAATGTTGTATAGCACGTTCCAAAGTCCTTTTGCACCTAGATAAGACAATTAGGCTCGAAATAAGGTACCAAATAAGAACATAAGGCATGATCATCATAGAAATGAATGAATAAATGATGCTAAAACCGTATATGATCTTGGCTTATCAATATCATATCTTTTATGGAGGAATATTGGGAAGGAGCAACACTACACAAGCGTCTGAATGCTACTTTAGTGGCTCTAGCAACAAAGACCTCTAGCCCACAGAATATTGGAGATTTCCGCCCTATCTCCATGGTAAGCTCGATGTATAAAATCCTGGCTAACGTTTTAGCAGCAAGGCTGCGTGTGGTTCTTTCTAGGGTCATCTCACAAAGCCAAACTAGTTTTATACTCATAAGATCAATCATAGACAATGCGGTACTTGGAAATGAGATACTATATGAAGCCAAAGGGAAAAAAAGAAGCATGGAGTCCTTCAATAGTGTAAACTGGTCCTACCTTTGGAATGTCATGGAAAGCTTTGGTTTCAATCCAAAATGGATGGCATGGATTAAAGGATGTGTGAAAAGTGCAAGCTTATCAATCACGGTTCATGGAAGCTCATGCGTAGAATTTAAAATGGGGAGAGGATTGTGGGGGGATCCTTTATCCCCTCTGCCTTTTGCTATAGCAATGGAGGGTCTCAATGAATTATTGAATGCAGCAGCAGAAAATGGTTTACTATCTTGATACTGAGTTGGAAATGCTGGTGTGAGCATCACACACCAACAATTTGCAAATGTCACGGTCATCTTTATGGATGGATCAGTAACGGATGCTCAGATAGTTAAAGGAGTCTTAAGAACTTTTGATATCCTATCTGGTTTGAAGGTAAACTATGGAAAGAGCAGACTGTTTGTAGTGAACATGAGTACAGAAGAACACCTGCAACGCGCCAGGATTCTGAATTGTGGCGGAGACTCACTCCCCTTCACGTACCAAGGAGTGAAGGTCAGAGCAAATCCACGGCTAGAAAGCACATGGAGACCACTATTCCAGGCATTGTAAACGAGATTAAAGTGATGGGAAAACAAATATATATCGTTTGGAGGCCGAATCACACATAAAATCAGTTCTCACCTCTATACCAATCTACTACCTATCTACATACAAGGCTTCGATTGGGATTATGAAGAAGATGAAAAGCATATTTCGAAAATTTCTATGGGGGGAAGAACTCGATGGCACAAGAAGAATTTCCTGGGTAAAATGTGCAACAATATGTCTACTTAAGATGAAAAGTGGCCTAGGAGTGAAGAGCTTACGACAATTAAACCTATCTCTCCTAGGAAAATGGGGGCATAGACTGATAGATGACCCTGAACAACCATGGGCTAAAGTCCTGCACTCCCTATACGGGGAGTTGGAACTTACACCGGGAGGAACCGCACAATAGTGGCATAGACATCACTATTCTCCGTGGAGACAAGATTTGCAGAAACACATACTAGAGCAAAGTTGGTTTATCTTTAGATTAAGCAGACAAATGGGTAGAGACACTAAAATCAAGTTCTGGTTGAGTAGATGGTTGGGATATGAAAGCTTCACAATGAAATTTTTTGACTTATACAATCTAACTGTGGATAAAGAAGCAACGATTACTGAGAAAAGATATTATGATAATACCTGAACGTGGTTCTGGTTGTCGCGTCGCCAATGGAATCCGCAAGAATTAGCGCAGCTTGAGGAATTGTAGCATCTTCTATCAGCGACACTTTCCCCCACCGTGGATGATGATACATAGATACTAACGGAGCAAAAATACAGTACAGTAGATCAGTATGCGAAATTGGAGTGAAGCGGCCAAAACATATGTCAAATAGCAAATTCAGTCTCGAACTCATGCATCTCAACGAAGATCCAAGTATTCTATTAGAAATGAATGCACAACCGAGTTCAAACAAGAGACAATTTAACAAGGAGGGGAATACCTTTGATAAATGATTGGTGTCCTCATTGCAATTATGAACAGGAATCGGCCCAACATTTGTTCCTTCAGAACAAACATGGAGAAAATGTCTTGACTGGCTCGGGTTACAGCCGAATCTCCCACAACCGGTCGAAAAAATACCTAATTTACTCGTTGGAGCGAATCAGACACCGTGCGGACTGAAAATCAGACACCTATGGGAGGTAATATGGCAAATTGTAAGTTGGTACATTTGAAAGAGAAGAAATGAGGCCATCTTCAACCCAGATCAAGAATCATTTCAGGAGATAATGGAGAAAATTCAGACAAAAAGTTGGCTGTTAATGATGTTGGACGTTAAGCGTAATTATGGCATAATGTAATTAAGGATTAAATTGCAATTAATATGTTTAATTGTAATTTATATAATTAATACATTAAATGGGCTTTGGCCCATTAAGGTCCATATCTACTCCTATAAATGCTGCCTCATCATCTCGGACGGAGAGTTTTGAATTGTGGAATACCACCGGCACTCTGGTAGCCCTGTTTGAAGATTCATTCAATCGAAATATTACGATACGTCACGCTTCCGCATCAAAGGTACGATTTTGTAGTCGTATTCAAATTATCAGATCTGTTCTGATATTGAGGATTCAATCCTACAGTGATATTCATACCAAATGTAAGAGAATACATAGACTTCCTTTATGGGATGATATGATCTATACTACTGCAAGCACCTATGGCCTATTTTATTTGTAGGTGATTTCAACATTGTGCATCACCTGATGAAAGGTTAAGTATCACTCCCATTACACTTCGAGATTCTGAGGATTTTTTTGGATGTTATTAATGCTTGTACTGATATTAGATTTGATGGAAGCAAATTTACATGGAGCAACAATAGATCAGGAGCAGCGCAAACTCCGGAACAGGTGGACTTAATTTTATTATCAAGTAGTTGGATTACTTCAGCGCCGAAATGTAAAGTTAGCCACTTACATCATCTACATTCGGATTATTCCCCCTTATTTCTTAAGATTGGTGAGGTTCAAGCTTTGAGACCATCTAGCTTTCAGTTTCATAAATTTTGAATTTCACATGCCACTTTTTTATCAGTGGTACAGAAGTCTTGGGATGAACCTATTTCGTAGGGATATGCATTGTGTAATGGTAGGAAAATTTTGAATATCTTGAATTTGATTTAATAAGAATATCTTGAATTAGCAATTTAGTTACCTTGATTTACATGCCAATTAGATTAGGGGGCCTATACCGATCCAAAAAAAAAAAAAGATTAGGGGACCTATATGTGCCAATTCTTTAATTAACACTTTTGGGTAGAAAGCGTAGAAGTACATAAACATGTATATGTTCGAAAATGCTAGAAAAATGGGAATGGCACGAGAAAGGAAAATAAGGATTTTGGGGAAAAGAATTTGTTCGATGGGAGGGTAATCGACGGGAAATAGATAGGATTGGGAAGTTATGGAGATAGATGTTGGGCGCAGCGGATAAAATAATAATAATGGAGAAATCTGGTAGGTGCAGAAAATAAATGGACACCGAGAATTT
>JAOYMZ010021023.1:0-18392 GCA_025802335.1 Pinguicula primuliflora
TCTATTTTTTTAGGGTTAAGTATGGGTTATAATTTAAATTTGTTCATAAAGTTTCAAAACACTTCGTAGCCGAGATGGTGGAGTAGCTTCGCGAGGCAGGGAAGGTGGCGAGTTCGAAACCCACAAGCAACATTTTTCAAAAAAATGTTTACATTTGTAAACGTAGCACCACTCATATGCTTTAAGGATAAACAAACTTGATTATGGCATGCTGGAGTTGGTGTACCTTTACATATGTGGCTAATGTTTACATTTGTGAAGTTTCTTCCTCTCTGCTGATGACTTGACTAAGGCTGTAATTATACGATTAAAATATTGCAGATTCGATCTTGCAACAGATAAACATTTTCCCTTTAAACCAACGTGAATGTATCCTTTATATTGTGGTTGTTCCTGGCTCTAAGGCCTCATATGTATTTAAAAAAAATATTGCAGATTCCTGTTGCTGGCTCTTTCCTATGTGATCCATCCAAGTCTTGAGGTAAATATTATATAGTGCATGAGTCTAGAGGTGATGTAATTTTCTCGATCTCCAATTTTACTCAATTCAAACAAGACTGGAATAAAACACTTCCTCAGGTCAGAATTACATGCTTACTTATTCAGAAGCTAGGAGATTGTATTCGGAGATTTCAACACAGTCACATATCAGATCGAGCGACTAGGAATTTCTCTTTTTCCCAAACAGAAGCTAGCTTATTCTCAGAGTTTATTGTTGTCTCTGAGCTTATTGGTAACATGGAGCTGAATCCACATGGTTTAATCCGGATGGCCAAGGGTAATATCCAGACTCGAACTGCATTACCCGGTATTCTTACCCAATTTTTTAAACCCGAACCCGGAAAGATACCCAATTCCCATCAGATATCGAGTATGGGTCCTGTCAAATTCGAGTATTTTGTGTCGCCCTACCGATCTCAAGTTTCTTTCCTAATGACCAGGCACAGATCATGAGATCAACATTCTAAGTTGAAATTAATCACTATTTATTTATAACTCAACGTACCAACGAATTTCAATAAACCAACGACAATGACCATGACTGAAAACTCATGTTTTTCATTTTTTTTCTTTTCACCACATGTATTAAAAAAATATACTCAAAAACCATGGCGCGCGCACGCACACATTAGCAACGTTGGCACAGGCAGTGGCGGATCCAAGATTTATTGCAGGGGACACAATCCCCCAATTTCATGTTATTTAATCTATGAATAAATATTAATATTTAAATAATACAAATACAAAATGATATCCAAAATAATTATATTTAAATTTACCATTGTTCTCTGTGGGGTTTCATAGTCTGATACAGCTGCATAATAACATTGTTGCTAACTTGACCAAAAATATCATTTTCAATAAAATTAACTAAACAAGCCGTAACCAACTATCCGTCATCCTGTTTCGAAGTCGAGGTTTAACAAAATTCATTGCAGAAAATGATCTCTCCACACTGGCTGTAGAAACATGTAATGTCAATATCAGAGTAATCAGTGTATAAACCAATGGATAAACTTTATGCTTTTTTGTTTCCACCATTTCTTTGGCAAGTCCTGCAATTCCATTAATAGCTGAAAAATCTATGTGAGAACGAACATCAAGAATATACGTCTCAAGTTGATCATCAAGTACCAAAAGATCATGAGCGGAAAAATCATCAGGATATAGCCCAGTAAGTCGAATGAGATTTTCCTTATCAAAAGCCGCAAATGAATCTTCTGGATTAAGACATCCCAACCAACAAAGTAATTCGGTATTTGTCTCAGAAAATCTAAAGTTCAGCTTCACTAGTAGATAGTCCAGAACCACATAGAACAACTCAGTCTGATAATGATACAAATTAGTCATTTGTTCAACTCTTCGCTTTGGTGCAACTGCAGATGTACGGGAAACATGCTCAACTCCCACAAAACGTTCAATTATATCTCTTTCTTTATTCACACGTCTTAGAACAACTGACATTTGTTCTTTCACAGCTACATCGCAAGATTCAGCAACCAAGAGAGTAAAATAAGAATTTCCTATATCTTTGATAATAGCACATGTAGTCTCAGTACCAGCACCATACAAATATCCTTTTGACAACTAGGTGAAATAATTTTTGAATTAGCAAGAGCATTGTCAAAGGAAACTCTATCAACCTCCTCATTTCGAGAAGCATACCAATCAAAAAGTTCAATGGAGTTTTCCCTATTATTAGAAAACTCAGATTCATCATGACACCAGAAAGGTAATCCCTGTCTCACCAAATAACGACAACAATCAACAGCTGCATTTAATCGAATCCGATAATCATATTTATCTTTCCTTATTTTTTTGGCAACAAGAGCATTTATGCTTCCAGTAAGAATCTGATCGATTAGGTATTTCTGTTTTGTAAGTTTATGAGACATACTTGCTTGATGTTCATCCAAAGAAGCCTTCTTTTTTCAATTGTTAAACCCAGTCCCGACAAATGCATCAGCTCCACCTCGAAAATTCAGATTCCCAAAAACATAACAATAAAGACAATATGTCATATCTTTTGATATACTATACTCTAACCCATCTTCATACTCACTAAACCAGCCTACAACAAAACGTCTTTCTTTTTTTGCACCAGTCTGTGGAAATTTATGTTTAATAGGTTGGCAATGACCCATACCTAAGTGAGTTTGTCGTACTCTGTCTCTATCATTAACATTGTAGGTCATGATTGAGGGGCGCAGTCAAGGATCAGTAGGAGGATGGTCTAAATCTAGTTCCATATTATCTATAACATTTGTTTCTTGTTGATTGACCAGAATGTGGCTGAGAAGAAATACTCTGAAAGAATCTTTTCGTCCTTCAAATTGAAATGCTCCTGTACAAAATACACATAACTATAGATATATTGAACAATGAAATCTCAATGAAAACCAAGATAGAATAACAATGTGAAAGTGCTGCTAAGAAAAAAATCCATTTGAAAAAACTAATAGTGCTGCCATAAAATAAAGTGCGACCTAACATTGAAAATTGAAATCACCTTCAAAATCCTATTACCGATCCAAAGAATGTATCCACTTTAACAAAATTACTGACATTTTCAGCTCTACTGCACAAGACTACACACAACACAAGAGTCGATCAACACAAAAAAGTTCTTTTTTTTTTATACAACGGGGGCCAGAGCTACATTACAAGAGCAACCAAAATGAACATAACGAAATCAAAGATTTAGGGTGGCTCAAAGATGAACGATGAAACTGGAACCGAAGTTAGTTCAGGAATTCGGTGAGCATCCTGTAACTGGGAGACTCCAAGATCACTGTCCGGATGCAGCTCACGAGTGCTGGAAAAAGGTTCTGCCACCAGGTTGAAATCATGAACACAGGGAGGAAGTTCAGCTAATGTCATACCTTCTGCCTGAGAATTCAGCATATAAAACCGTACCCCTACACAACTTGAATTCAAACCAGCTTTGGCAAGTGAATCAGCATCACCCAAGTGTTCCCTGCTTGTATATACCAGCCTAACGGGATGTAGGTTAAGCCAGACTTTGATACGGCGAATCAAAGCTGTATTCGGAACATCCAACCTCTTCCCAAGAATTGCCAAGATAGCCTGTTTGGAATTCGATTCCAAAATAACATTGTGCAGCTAAAGATGAATGCAAGCCTGTAAACCATAATATATTGCCCACATCTCCGCAGTATGACAGTCGCAAGTGTCTATTCGCCCATTAAACTCAAGTATCAGCCGGCCCTGATTGTCTCGAATGATCCCACCACATGCAGCCTTATGATTCAGACGACAGACAGTGTCGTCTACCCGAGCACGGAAAGAATGCCAACGTTGCAATTCCAAAGCAATAGAGGGGTTCGAGGAGTCAAGGATCCCTTCAACAGCAAAAACCCTCCTACGAATCTGCGAAGAACTATAGGTGAAAAAATGAACAGTTTCGTCCGTCGCCGCTTTAATGTGTGCACATAATTCAGCGCCTTTGATACTCTAATTCTGGAAAACTTCCATGTTCCGTGCGTTCCATAGCCTCCAAGAAGCCGTAGCAAATAGAACGGGCCAAGAAGACGAGATAATCAAATTGGATAAGTTCAAATATAACCAAACCTGCAAATTTGGAGACTCAAAGAAACCGTATGAACGCTGTGGACACAAAGAATTCCATACCAACCGCGCCCGGGGGCAGTCCCGCAAAATATGCAACGCTGACTCCTCCAAGGAGCATATATGGCATCCCTGTGATGGAGCTAACCCACGCCGATGTCTCTCCGCCTTAGTCCATAACGCATTGTGGCCAAGTTTCCAAAGAAAAGCCTTAATATGCTCAGGAATACATAACGCCCAGATTTTGTTCCAGACAGGAGCCTCAGGAATATAAGCATGAGAGGCCAAAAGGTTTGCGGCAGAGGCACAAGTAAATTTCCCGGAGGTTGAGTTTTGCCACATAAGAGTATCCGGTCCTGCCTCCTCAGAGGGAGCGCTCAGAGTGAGTAGCCTAGTAATAAATTCACTCGGAATACAAGCACTAAGGGATATCAAGTCCCAGTTCCCTACAACATCGACAACAGAGGAAACCGTGCGGGAGAGATCAATCGTGCCTACAGAAGGCAGCGCCACCTGAGCCAGAGGAGAAGAGAAAGGCCACCACACATCAGCCCAAAAGCGCGCTCTACGACCATCCCCCTACACCCAACAAGCATGCGATCGAACCGTGTCAATCAAACGGGCAAGTTGGGACTACAGATGAGATCCCCCTCGAAAAACATAAGGTTCCTGCAGTCCAAGGTTGTACTTGGCCCTGAAGAGTTGAGTCCATAATTTAGAAGAACCTGAAAACAATTCCCAGGCCAGTTTGAGCATAAAAATCAGGTTGGCTTCCCTAAAATTACACACACCCAGGCCACCCTTCCCCTTAGGGAGACAAACAATTTCCCACTGGACTAAAGACCGATTCCGTTGAGTTACCGAACCGCCCCATAAGAAGGAGCGAAGCACCTTGTCTAGTTCCAAACAAGTATTCACCGGCAATTGCACTGTCTGCATCTGATAAAGAGGGATCGCAGCTAGGATAGTCTTGCATAAAACCAGTCGGCCAGCTAAGGAAATCCTCCGAGAGTTCCACACTTGAGCTCTCTTGCGCATTTTCCGAAGACACCCCCCATGGGATGATTTAGAAACTCGGTCATGAATTATTGGAACCCCTAAATACTTCCTCAGATTATCCACCCGCGAGATGCCTAACACTTGTTCAATTGCAGCATTCACACTGGAGGAGCATCTCGGCGAAGTCCAGAACATCAATTTACAAGAGTTCACTGCCTGACCCGAGGATGCAGAAAAAGTATACTGCACATCCCTGATAACCCGAGCCTGATTAACCGAAGCTTCCGCAAACAGCACAAGGTCATCAGCAAAAAGAAGATAAGAAAGAGGCCATTTACTCATTCCAAATGTGAGTGGTTTCCATAAACCCATGTGGGTTGCTTCTTTGATTGCTTGAGCTAATCGTTCCAGACACAAAATGAACAGGAAGGCTGAGATTGGGTCACCTTGCCGGACACCTCTCCGTGGTCTAAAAGTAGAGCCTCGAGTACCATCCCAGTTAACTTGAATCGTCCTTGAGTCCAGTGAGGCTAAGATAACCTTGATAAGAAAAGATGGAATTCGAGCATCGTGCAGAGTATCCCGGATAAACTCCCACTCAAGCATATCAAAAGCTTTGACCAAGTCGATCTTTATAGCCATAAACTGCGTGTTCCCAGCTTTCATCCTCATAGTATGAATCGCTTCCTGGGCCATAATGATGTTGTCTGTAATAGATCTTCCCTGCACAAAACTAGATTGATTAGGAGCAATAAGGTTGGGCATAATAGGCTTAAACCTATTAGCAATAATCTTAGAGATAATCTTGACAGGAATATTAATTAATGTAATAGGTCGATAATGCCCAAACACTTCTGGATTAGTAACTTTGGGAAGAAGAGACACCATCCCATGGTTAGAATCCTGTGGAAAAATGCCATCCTGAAACACCTGCAACACAAAAGAGATGAGGGAAGCCGAAATGGATTCCCAGTTATTCTTAAAAAAACTGCATGTAAAGCCATCCGGACCCGCGGCTTTATCAGAATGCATTCCAAAGACAGCCAACTTAACCTCATCCGGATCAATAGGCCTCTCCAACTGCAACAGCAGGTCAGGGGGAATAACAGGAAAACGACCCGATAAGGGGAAAGCAGCTAGAGGACTCGTCTCTGCTTCATTCCCGGCCCCATAAATGCGCTGATAATAATTCGTGAATTCCCGCCCTAGAATTACTTTGTCAGAACACCATTCCCCATTCTCCAACAGAATACTCCGTGCATGAACAGGTTTCCGACGTTCCTTATGCATAGCATGGAAATAGGTCAAAGATCTATCCCCTTGCGTCACCCAGGTGCATTTGGCATAGCATGGAAATAGGTCACGGGAAAGAATGCTCTCCAATTCAGATAATAAGGTCCCTTCCAAGTCATGAAGAAACTTAGATGGACGAAGTTCCAGAGCTCTTTGAATACTAGCAATACGTTTGGAGAGGTGCCGTTTTTGTCTGAATAAATTTCCAAAATGATTAAACTTCCAGACATCTAAAGCAACAGATAAAGCCTTAAGAGCATCTAAAAAGGTTAAATCTATTCGCCAATGCGACCTGAACCACTCCGGCCAACCGGGGTGAGTCTCCCAGGCTTTAAGGTACCGAAAATAGGATGGCAAAACAGAAGCTCCTGCTGCTTCTCCACAGCCCACAAGCTAATCTAACATATCAGATTTCGATCTGTCAGTTAAATGATATAGTAGACGAAACGGAAGTCACGACAAGCATACGAAATCTGATGTGGCGCAATCTCACTGGCTGACCCCAAAGTGTTGGCCAGCCAAGGGCCCACTACACATGCATCCCATCGTAATTCGTGAGAGATTCGTAACTAAGTATTCGTGACCTATATATGACCTCGTTAAATTCGAACAAACAGAAAACAAAAAATTAAGGATACGCAACTGCAGAGAAACCTAAATTAATGCAAATCCCAATTGCCATAAATCCCAATTTCCATAATACTTTTTTTTAAAGTTGAAATTTTTTATTTATTTTTCAAAAGTGCTAATACATGTAATTTTATGACATCTTGAAAGCACGTTTGAGAGGAAAACTCAGAAATCAAAAATCTTCTTCTTCATCACGCTCGTTCTTCTCTTTTAAATTCACTCATCTTGAACAATTTCTTCATCTTCCCACAATCTTAATCGGATCGTCCAGCCAAATTTCAACTGGGACGAAAATCTTGTTATTTTTCTTTGCCTTCATCTTGTACCAGAACCACACCGTAAATTGGATTGTGTGAATTGTTGCTTGAATCGATTCACATTCGTCTTTGAAAACTTTTGCGTTTCTGCGCTTCCAAATTGCCCAAACTGTTACACTCCTGATAGCCATCCACAGTTCTTCTTCTACAGTGGATGGTTTGATGTTCATGAATTGTACTTCCGTCAGCCCTCTTGGTGTGAGGTTGATTAGTCCGAGCCATTTGAGTAAGTGTATCCATATCTGCTTTACTTCGCTACACTCATAAAAAATATGCCCATTCGATTCCAATTGATTCTCGCAGAAAGGGCGGCTCGCCCAATTTATGTTGGAGATGATGTTCCTGCTCAATAAGTTCTGCCTTGATGGAAGACTATCCTGCTTTAACCCCAGACATGTATGGAGATTTTGCTGGGCAAGTAACGATTCCATACTCTTCTTAAATCCTATGATGTTCCATTCTCCATAATTTCTGGTTTGTTGTCTAAGATTTTTTAGTAGCTTTCTTTGGATGTATATGCGCCACTTCCTTGATTATATTTCCATTTGTCTTCTGAGTTTTCCTGCAAGGATATGTTAGAAAGGATAGCATTTAGGTTTTGGAGGTCAATTTCCTCCAAAGCATTTAGCTCCCTATTCCATGTCCATTTGTAGGACCATTCATTGCCTTGCCATTCACCATGCTGGTACACCATGTATTGCTTTATTCTTATTTTCCTGTATAATCTGGGAAATCTTGTTGAGAAGCTTTCTGATCCTGCCCAAATGTCACTCCAGAACTTGATTTTAATGTCATTTCCGGTGCAATGGACCAACTTTCTTTGAACCAAGCTTCTGATAGTGTTTTCTGAAGGTATTTCCACCAGTAGGACTGTGATCTTGATCCTCTCCTTCGTCCTCTTTGTCTTGGTTGCTCCTGTTCTTTCGTTGTGAGTTCTTGTGATTCTCCAACAGATAGTCTTCCTTCCTGTGCATATTTGGAACGTAGTATCTGTATCCATATGCTGTTTTCCTGCATTAAGATACGAGCACCCCATTTTCCTAGCAAAGATTTGTTAAAATCATTCATGTCCTTTATCCCTAGTCCCCCCTTTTGTTTTGGAAGACATATGATCTCCCAAGAAACCCAATGAACTTTCTTTTGTCTTGTGTCTCACCCCAAAAAATTGCCTAAATAACTGTCCTAATTGGTTTAAGACAACTCTAGGAACTCTAAGGTATGACATATAGTAGCACGAAAGGGCAGATAGAACTGAACTTATGAGAACACATTTACCTCCAGATGAAAGTGTGTTGTTTTCCCATTTTCGCAGCCAATTTTCAACCTTTTGTATCATAGGCACCCAGGTTGCACTCAGCCTTGGGTTTGCACCAATTGGAAGCCCTAGATATATAAAAGGCAGTTTTCCTATCCCACAGTTTAGATAGCTTGCCATCTCCTCAATTGTGTTTTCAGATACATTCATCCCAACTAGGCTGCTCTTTTCATAGTTGATTTTTAAACCTGATATCAGTTCAAAGCTTCGTAAGATGACTTTGAAACCTCTGATATTCTGCTAAGAAGCATGTCCAAACATTATAGTATCATCTGCAAATTGTAAGTGAGTTAAGGACACTTTCTGCTTTCCAATCAGGATTGGATCAATCATATTTACTCCCATGGCTCTTTTGATCAGTGCCGCTAGTCCTTCTGCCACTATCAGGAATAAAAAAGGTGAAAGAGGGTCGCCCTATTTCAAACCTCTCATTGGATAGAACATGTCTGACGTAGCTGCGAATTTGAGATAGGCTTTTATCCATCTTCTGAACTTCTCAGGGAAACCTAAGTGTGCTGTCGTGGTATTTAGAAACTCCCAATTTACACAATCATAAACCTTTTCAAAATCGATATTTAGTATCACCATAGGTTTCTTGGTTTGCTTGAGTTCTAGAATGGCTTCATTTGTTATGATGATCCCATCAACAATCTGTCTGCCACCCACGTAGGCTGTTTGATGCTCAGAAATGACCTTGCCCATAACTTTTCTCAGTCTGCTTGTTAGGATCTTTGATAAAATTTTGTATGCTGAGTTTATGAGAGTGATTGGCCGGTAGTCTTCTACTCTTTGAGGGCAAGATTTCTTAGCTAGAAGAAATATGCTCGCAATGTTACCTCCCTTCACTATTTTGCAGCTGTCATGGAACTCCTGTATCATGGCAATTATGTCTTCTTCCATGATGTGTATGAAGTGTTTGATAAAAGAAAATTTGATGCCATCCGGTCCTGGACTTTTTTTGGCTCCCACACTGGTCTATAGCTCTTCTTACTTCATCAGTTGTGAAAACTTCAGTCAAAAAATGTATTGATGCCTCTTTTAGTTGTGCAGTCAGCCCAGGCACCAGTGTTGGCCTTCTGTTGTTTGACTATGTGAATCTGTCTTTGAAGTGTTTCATAAAACAGTTTTTCACAACCACCACATCATCAATCCATATATTGTTGTCTTTGATTTCATGAATAGTGTTCATTTTTCTCCTTGAATGAATCATCCTATGAAAATAAGCAGAGTTTGCATCACCCAGATTTATCCAGTTGTCTCTTGATTTCTGCTTTGCCACACTTTCCTCTATTAGTTCTAAGAGCTTTAATTCCTCTCGGATTTCATAAACATTTTGAGCAGGGGGGATAACACTGTTCTCTGCTTCTTTTTCCAAATATGCTAATGTTTTCCTTAATTCGTCCAATATTGAGCTGCCCAAGGCTCTCTTATTTTTGTTCCACTGTTGTATTTCTTTCCTTATCAATTTGATTTTTTCCTTAAGGATGTGTCCTTTGTATCTTCTGTTGGTGGAGCATTCCAAGTTGAGTCCCAATTTCCATAATACTAATGCAAATTGAATACTAAATTAATGCAAACAAACCTCAATTGGTGTTGTGGAGTGCGACATGTTGGAAGAAAGAAGAGAAAAGGGATTTAGGTCTTTTATGAATTAGATACGCAGAGCAGAAAAGTCAGAAGTGAATGTGCAGGAAAAAAAAGGTATTAAGGTCTGTTTGCAAGTTCTGCTGAAAATCAGATTTTGGCTTTTCAATCACAGAAGTTCTTTTTACATTATTTGCGATTTTGAGTTTTGGCGGTGAACTGGCGGTGCAAAAGCACCCAAAAGCACAAAAGCCAAAAGCTCCCTTTGAGTAACTTCTGGAAGGCGCGGTAATAATTTTGTAATTATTTAAAAATTCACTTTTAAGATAATTTTGTTTCTATACAAATCGATAATACCCAAAAATTTTCTCATATTATATCTATTTTGTCACACTATTTTTTTTAACTTTTGCCACAATAAAGCTCTCACTGCAAACACTTTATAACTTACTTATAAAAGCACCTTTTTTTAAAACTGTCTCAAAAGCCAAAAGCAGCTTTTCAGTAGAACTTGTAAATAGGACCTAAATTTTTTTAATTTTTTTTCAGTTTTTTAGGGGAGCACATGCCCCCAAGTCTTTATTGGGTCCGCCCCTGCGACACAGGTTAGGTGTGATGCAATTGAAACACAACTTTAAACCGAGACAATGTATATTTAGAGAAATGATATATACCACCCTCTTTTCTAGGTGTGGACAAACGAAAATTTGGTCCGGGTATTAACAATACTCGGAACCGTCTCGTTAAGGTTTGGTGCCAAAATTTCGACACCCAACCTGTCCCGATTTACCGCATTCCCGAATAAATCGGGAAGAGTAATACTATTTGTATATTTATTTTTGACATTTTTTATTGACACATACATGTGGCCACATTATAGCCGTAAAAAGAAGGTTGTGTGAGGAGAGAGAATAAAAGAGAGAGAATAAAGGAGAAAGTATGTGGTTATGATGTGGTCATGTGTCTGTCAATAAAAAATGTCAAAAAATGATGTATGGATTCCCAAACAGTACCTAATAGCAAGAAATTTGAAGAAACCCACATCAAAAGCGACACCGAAATGGGGTGTTGCTATCGATTTGAAATAGTAAAGTAGCCCTAACCAAACCACAACGGAGGAAACGCAAATAATAATGAAATAACGCAAGTCTGGAGCACTTATGGGCACCAAGTTTTCGAGTAAACCACAACTGGGTTTTGACCAATGGTTTTCTTCACAGTATCTTCGATTTCCGAACCGAATGACATGGCCCGAATCTTGATGAAACCTGCCTGCATTTCTTGATTGCAGACTCTTGCTGATAGAACGACGAGCAGGAAAACTAACGGGTACATGGGAAACTAATGGAATTTGGACGCGTATAGAATATGAAATTGATGATGTCGGAATTGAATGGAGTTCTCTTGTCGTTAAACGAGATGTGGCCGCCATTGACGACTTAATCAAGGAATATCGTTCCCCCTGGGAAAGTGTGGTGTCGAGACGAGATGAAAAAATAAAAGTTTGGTTTATCCATGAATGTAATCTTGTATTTGTATATTTGATTATTTGTATTTTATAATATTTATTTTTTAATTATATTCTTATCCGGTAATTACCGATTACACGCATACCATTCCCGGAATCGGATCGATCATCAACGGGAAACAGAATCCTGGAATCGAAATTGACCCATTTTCCCGAAGAACCGATAATTTCGGAAAAATGGGAAATCGACACTCGGTTTTCGGCACCAACGGTACCAGTACCGATCCATTTGTCCACCCCAACTCTTTTCACACATACCTCCACACCTCCATTAGTAAGCATACACACAAATATGTTGGTGTGTATGAGATCCACTGTGCATGAATGTGAGAGGGAGGTGGTGTGGAGGTGTGCAAGGGAGGTGGTGTATAACATTTTTCGTATATTTGAGTCTCTATCTTAGAGTAAATGCAATTAATCCTCTATGATTTAGGGTAAAGTCATTTTACCCCTTTATGATTTAAAAACTGACAATTTACGCTAATGTGGTTTAAAAAAAAGTCAATGCGTCCCCTTAGTTTATTTTAATTAAAATTAACAATAAAAAACTGAAATATCAATAATTAAAAAAATAAAAAAAACATAAAAAAAAACTGTTTGTACATAAATATTAGTTATTGTTTTTTTAAATTAATATAAACTCCTAAAATATAAAGTCTAAAATTGAAAATATTGAAATTAAAACATAAAACAGTAAAAAATATGCAAAAATAAAAAAACTTTAAAAATACATACAAAAATAGAAAAAAATAATAATGACAATTTATAAAAATAATAAAAACGTAAAAAGTCAAAGCAATTTCATAAAAATTGAAAAAAATTTGTTACAAAATTAATAAAATTATAAAATAAATAAAAATATAATTTTTGTAAATTCTTACAGATTTTTAAAAGAATTATATCTAAACAAACATTACAAAATTTAATGTTTATAAAATATTTAAAATATTATATTTCGAAATATTTTTAACAAAAATATACATAATATATTGTGTTTGTGTTGTGTTTATTTTTTAAAATTTTGTACATATTTTTTTGAAAATATTTATATTATATATTTCCTATTTTATGTTTTTTACATATTTTTGTACGCTGATTAGAAAATAAATTAGTTTCGTCACATGTTAGCATGTACCAGTTATTGTTATAATTGTTCAAAATTTATTTATATTTTAGTATTTTTAAATAGTATTTTCATAATAAAAAATGAATACAATTCAATAAATTAATTAAGAGACAAAATTATCTTTTTTGGTCATTTTTTCTCGCTCGCTCTTAATACCCGCGAGTATAATACACATGGGATAATTTGCTCTTTTTTTTAAACCACATGTGGTAAATTGTCAGTTTTTAAACATGAGTAAAGTGACTTTACCCCAAACTATATTGGGGTAAATTGTATTTTACTCCTTTATCTTATAATATTGCTTTTTTTAATTATTAATATTAAGAACACTAAATTTCTATCTAAAAGTTGACTATAGTTAAGATTTCATGCTTAAAAATCTAACCATGGTTAAATATGTATAGTTCCTACTTGGACTACAAATGTCCGGATTGTACTTTATTTTTTCTGTTCTCAGTTTTTGCATCATTCAATTTTAGAGAGAAAAAAAGGGGAAGAGAAATTAAAACAACATTACGCGAAAGATTATTTTTCCCTCTTACAAATCCGATTTGTTGGGGAATTTTTTGGAACATAGTTCCAAATAATCAGCTCGTGCTGTAATCCATAGTAATGGAGCTCAGCTTTTGAATTTGATAGTCGGTGTTCTCTCGTACGAGGTAACCCTCGCTCTACTCTTTTAACTGTTGGTATTCTGTAATTTTGTTTTGGAGCTGATCATTGGCTTTAGGGGTTTTCTGTACAAAATCGGTAATGTGGATTTGGTTATCGATTGATTCTGTTGTTGGAGCATTTTAGATCGGTTTTTTGAGTTATTACGCTTGATATGGTTGGTATTAGGTTGCTGGCGATTAACTAACTCGTAATTTTTTTCATTAATTTTTTTTTTGTTCATTGATTGATGCTCACCTGTTTAGGTGATGTGATATTTTATGTTTCAGATGTGCTTTTCTTTTTTGCTTACAATTTCATGTTACGTGGAATGGAAGTTATAGTATTGTAAGAATTCGGTTATCTTTAGAGTTTCGAGCTCCTTCCGTACATGTATTTGATGGTTAATACGTTTGGAGGTGGATTATTCTTTTTTCTGGAATTCTGTTCTCTGGAACATGTTAGTTGGTGTTGAACTTATGTGATTGATGGTTGATAGAGGGATATTGTGGAGTACGAAGCAGACGGCAAATGGATTGTAACAGAGATGAAGCTTTGAGAGCAAAAGAAATTGCGGAAAATAAGTTCACAGCGAAAGACTTCAAGGGTGCGAAAATGTTTGCACTCAAGGCTAAAAATTTATATCCTGGACTAGAGGGCATCTCTCAGATGCTGATGACTCTTGAGGTTTATCTTTCTGCTCAAGATGAGATAATACCAGGAGAATCAAACTGGTATGGTGTTTTGGGTGTGACTCCTCTCGCTGATGATGAAACAATAAGGAAACAGTATCGAAAACTAGCTCTTGTTCTTCATCCTGATAAAAACAGATCTATAGGGGCTGAAGGGGCATTTCAGCTTGTCTCCCAAGCATGGAGTATGCTGTCAGACAAGTCCAAGAGAACATCATATGACAAAAATTGTGATAGAAAATTCCAACAGAAAAATAAACCTAAGAATGGTACTAGTGCACCGACAAAGGAAAGTGGATTTCGTGATTTTGGTAATACTGCTGCATCACATTCACAAATGAGGGCTCCCAAGACCAATGCCAGTAAGAAGAAACCCTCAGCAGCAGCATATCCGTATCGTAGGAAAGAAAATGAGACATTCTGGACGGTCTGTCACCGTTGTAAGATGCAATATGAATATCTCAGAGTATATTGCAACCATAACCTTCTCTGCCCTAATTGCCACGAAGCTTATTTTGCAGTTGAAATCAATCCTCCTAAGGGTTCAACTACAGTAGTTTCGAATGGAAAGAGTCAGCAATGGGACAGGAGTCAGACAGGATCTGATAGAGTGAGAAACTCATGCAGTCATCTTGGGAGTTCTGGTTCCAATCGTAGTAGTAAGTCCAATCAAAATGATTTCCACTGGGTTCCTTTCTCTGATTCACCTAGTGCTCAAGCCGCTGCTCAAGCTGCAAACATGGTTCAGCAAGCTTTTCAGAAAGTCAAACGGGAAAGGCAGAAGTTACAGGCTGCTGCGAGAAAAGAAGAGGCATTGCTGCGTAAAAATCTTGCCTCCAAAAGGCAAATGCATCCAGAGTCCTCCAGTCATTTGAATGCTGCCAAGAGATGCAAAGGTGGTGAAGACTGTTCTACCAACAGTGAGACAATGATACCCCGTGAATATAAAACTGATGGCGGGACAAGTTTTTCTTTTCGTAAGAAAGATTCTGCGTGCCGTTTTGATGTTAAGCAGTTACTGGTGGTGAAGGCTTGTGCAGAAATACGTGAAAAGCTTAATAAGCCCACCTCATGTGCCATGATGACGAATGTAGCTGCCGAGGGTAATGTAAGTACCAAAGATAACAGTTCTACAATCATTGAAGAGAGTAGTAGCACAGCAGATGTTTGCAGCAATCAGAACCGTATTGGTGAGTCACTGGACACGGAGAATCAATGTCCTCTGCATGTACATAATCGTGAAGTTTCAAAACCTTGTCCTGAGAGAGAAATGGCTGAGCAGATTTCAGTAGATGTCATTGATTCTGACTTTCATGATTTTGGCAAGGACAGAAAATTAGAATCTTTTGGCAATAACCAAGTGTGGGCGGTGTATGATGATGATGACGGGATGCCTCGCCATTATGCCGTGATTCACAGAGTTATATCCTTGGATCCCTTCAAAGTGAGGATGAGTTGGCTAAGTTCTGTAACTCACAGCAGATACTGCCATGTAAGTTGGTATACAAATGGGTTTTCAAAAACATGCGGGGAGTTCCGAATCGGCAAACATGAAATTTATAACTCAGCCGACTGTTTCTCACACATGGTCAGACGGAAGGAGCTCAGGTCCAACACCATTCTAATATTCCCGCGGATGGGCGAAGTGTGGGCTTTGTATAGAAATTGGTCACCTGAGTGGGATGAACTAACTGAACATGAAGTAATATACAAATATGATATGGTTGAAGTACTTGCAGATCATGATGAGGAGCTTGGAGTGATTGTCATTCCCCTGGTTAAAGTTGCTGGCTTCAAAGCTGTCTTCCAGCAACATTTTGACCCTGGTCAGATACGAAGAATCCCCAAGGAAGAAATAACTCGATTCTCTCATCGGGTACCGTCTCATTTATTATCTGGCCAACAAGGATCGACGCTACTCAACGGTTGCTGGGAGCTGGATCCTGCAGCCATTCCATCAGAAATTCTTGAAGCAGCATCAGCAAAAGTTGAAGTTGAAGGGTTGGACTTTATGGAGACTGAGGATACAGGGTCATTGGATCCTGCAGCCATTCCATCAGAAATTCTTGAAGCAGCTTCAGCAAAAGTTGAAGTTGAAGGGATTGACTTTATGGAGACTGAGGATACACAGTCACAGGATCCTGCAGCTGCAGCCATTACATCAGAAATCCTTGAAGCATCATCATCAAAAGTTGAAGTTGAATGGATTGACATTTCGGCGACCAAGGATACAGAGTCAGTAAAAGTAGTTGACGGTGAAGAAATCACCATCAGTGACAGGGTGGAAGGAATTTCCTGAGTTCAGACAAGAAGCTTCTCATTGGTAAACTGCAGATCAAAGTCAAGCCTATATCATGGCTGAAAGAGAAGTCATGAAACTCATTTTCTCCTATCTTGATATGTAATCCAATTTTTACAACATTAAGGTAACGTTTCCGGCATCAAGCGTGAAATGGAAGGAAACTAGAGTTTCCCGGCCAAGATATGGAGATGCAGCAGGATCCTGGAGGGAATGTATGTAAACATGGAAGAGAAGTTTGGAGGAGTCCATAGCGTCTCATCCGATATGAGCCGTTATTTCACTTACGTATTTTAACTTCGTTCAACCAGAGTACTGGAACTGCAATCCATCTTCTGAGTTGTATTGGAGCTTCTTCTCCTTCCTTGAAACAGGTATTCAGTTGAATCCTTATGTATACAGATGTAGAACACTTTGCTGAGACTTGGACACAGACATTCGGCTCAATACTTGTTTATCTCTTTGATTTGTGAACATCCTACTCATTGTATGATTTCCGTAAGGGCTAATTTTCTTTTTTTGTTTGCGTAATAAATTGTGAGGGGAAATGTTAGATAGCTGATTTAAGGGATTTAATAGAGATTAACGCTGCCTCTTGTGATACCTAAATGCGTTGCATGAGCATCGTGTTGATGTTTCCATCCCTGCTACGGGTAATATCTGGGTATTGAACTGTAAGTCATGTTAATATGTTTCACCCAGTCATGGTGGGTTTGGGGTGTGGGCAGTGAGGTAATTCACAGCATACTATACAGTGTTTATATGACACTGCGGGATTGGCGTGACAGGTGAGCCGGTATTCAACATTTTTGGGCGGGCCCGGTGATCGGCTAATCCCGCAGTGTCACGAGGACACTGCATAATCTACAGTGAGGAGCTCATTGTATACTACTCGCTCCCATTATGTTTGGATCAAATCCAATTAGCTCAATTGGTGAGCTAGTTATCTCCAAATATGATGGTACAGGTTCGATGTATTTAGTTATAAAAAAGTTTAGTTTCGGTCATTAACATCATATGTTATTGGAACATGAAATTAAGACTTGTTTTGTGCAAACTTTTTTAAATTATGATTGTACTTATAAGTACATTTTAGAAAAATTATTGTTTTGCATACCTACTTGTTATTATTTTTAAAATATACACATTCTAAAAGATCAGATGATCTTTTTCGTTCTAAAAAATGAACATCTCAATTTTGAAATTATATTAAATTTCTAATTAAGTGAGGAGACATAATTAAACTTTTTTCATATTTAATTAGTTAAATAAAAATTATTTTAATAATTTATTATTAATTTTATAATATATAAATTAAAATAGAGTTTAAATAATAATCGTTTAAATACCTACCATTAAGGTAAATTTTGTGATTATTTGTTGCAAAAATGCCTCGCCTAGGCAGGGTCGATTTTAGGTTTAAGCCCAATATTATAGGCTAGTCCAAAAACCCAACTTTAAATTTTTAAACTATTTAGTTGAGCTAGGCCCTCTCATCCAAGCAGCCAGGAGCTTTTTTTCTTAATGAATGGAATTAGACTACTGCCCTCCTTATTTTATAAATGCTGGTGGCCTAGTAGTTTTTTTGTGCAATCGGTGTGGGACGAATCTGTCACTCCCCCCTGCAAAAATACAAACGGGAACCATTCAAGATCCATCATACCCACACAAACGACGACGATCTGCTCAGGAACGAATCCATCGACGTCACTCCCCCTGCAAAAACAAACAAACGAGAACCATTCAAGATCCAGCCGGGAACCCATTCAAGACTGAAGAAATAGCAGGAAATGGGATAAAAAAGATATTTTCCACCACCTGACGAAGAGCTGAAGACAAATTATCAATAAGAATCAAGTAGCTGTCCAC
>JAOYMZ010021034.1:0-18391 GCA_025802335.1 Pinguicula primuliflora
AATGATCTGAGATATAGAATGGAAAGAAAGAAATTGGTTAGAGAAATGCTCAATTTGAACCAAATGCATTTATTAAACCTTACTGTTGCTTGTAGCCACACATTAGTCCCCAAAAGAGCTCGGAAGTCTTCCTTTGAAACATTTACATGGTCACCTCGAATATATTTTGGCTTTCTATGCCCGTCCTCCATATTCATCCACATAAAGAGATTATGCAGTGTTTTTTTATTTCTTCTGTACACGTCGAGCTGGGATCGTATGCCATATTCCTCTTAGAAACTCGTCTAATAATCTTAGAAATTCCTTTGGCCTAGGCTCCCGTTTTCTCTTGCAACTACTTATTTTTCTCGTTTTTCTTTTTTAGAAGTAACATCTTCAGTGAAAATTTCATCACCGTAAATGTTATTCATCCCCAATAGTCAACACTGCATACCAATGATGGAGGTGTCTTAGGTGTCGTATCCTCGGTGCCACTTTTGGGTACATTCCGCTCAGCTGAAATGCCAATACTGCATATCAATAATGATGGTTGTGTCTTATTAGGTGTCATACCCTCAGCTTCACTTTCGATTACATCCCGCTGATTGTTGGATGCTTCACTTTCGATTACGTCCTGCTGAACATTCAACTGCTTGTGTAAAGCCTCCGTGACAATCATCAACTCACAATTCACAGAATGCAGCATTTTGCTCTTTTTCTCCATTCTTGATTTAATTTGATCAAAACGAGCAAAAATACTATCGTCTTCTTCAAGAACATCATTAGCGAATATTTCTAATGTCTTCTTGATCTTATACAACTTCTGATTGTGCTCATCTTGGTAATCGGGCGCTGCATTCTTGGTAAAAGTCTGACCAGGCTATTGATATTGATGAGTAGGAGGATTTTGGGGTAATGGAAAATCACTGTGACAGGGCTCATTGGATCAGTCATCCACATATTTATGAGGGAGAGTATCGTCCCCCTCTCTGTTTGAGTCATCAGCAATATACGCCCCATCACCGAACAATCCCAGTAATGTAGTTATCCGATGATCTTCAACGTATGTCACGTAGTCAACATCCTTCATATATTGTAGCCCACTCTCTTCCCTCAAAGGTATCAGGATAGGATAAAGAATGTCCTGTAGAAGAAAATCGAAAATGAGTATTAAACATTGCATCGTGCACAACCACCTATAGTCGAGAATCCCGAATGACTTGTCGAATCACGTACGCAAGCATCGTGCATGGCCCTATATACGTTGTACGGGTTCATCCCAGAATACAGGTTACACCCATATAGAGTATAGTCGAGAATCCTGGATGGGTTGTCGGATCCCATACACAAGCATCGTGCAAGGCAACGTATATATACAGACTGGGTGCATGGCTTGCATCTGGGCATACGTGATGTACCGACCTACATTAGTCGAGAATCCAGAATGGGCTGTCGGAAAACATCAATGAGATTTCTTACCCTTCTCTCCCTGCGGAAAACATTAATGATTTGTTTATGACTAACCATCACATAACAGCACTTCCTATTCAGGTATCTAGAAAACCTCATCGTGCTTCCATCAACACGCTGGCCACACAACTTTCTAAGCTTGGAAATTGCCTCTAACGCTCAATTCTGTTTAAAGAGAGTGTACATACATCTTAGGTAAATATTCACGTTAGTAAAACATACACATGAGAACATACATGAATGAAAATCGCTTACATGTAAAGCAAACTGGAAACCTGTCAGGGTGTAGGTCTCTTTATCGATAGCTTGGAGTTTTTTCCCATGCTTCTCTTTGACAATTTGTTCTTGGTACTTTGTATCGAGAGTTTTTTGTGCCACGCTCTATGTTATCTCTGCGTAAGACTTACTGCCCCATGGATAGCCATTGAACGTTGTTAAATCATTGACAATGATCAGAGCAAAGCCATCGACGTTTTTCTAATAATCACCTGCTAGGATCACACCCTATAGCAAGCATAACAGGGAGAACTTAATCCTATCTTCAGATAGTTGCTCCTTGGTATCCTCAGTAGAAATTATGGTCTTCTTCTTCTCTATATTACTGTTATCCTCCTTTTAGTTCTTCTCCTTTGCCTGATCGATCATCGTATCACACAAGTTTTTAAATTTTTGAAAAGTAACATTCGTATCACTTTCTCAAAAGTATTTGTCTTGTATACAATTATCACTCATCGAAGGATCCATCACTGTCGTCTTTGAGCAGTTCAACCTAGTTACCATGGTAAACTCCTTTATACCACACCGGATTGGTTTTTCCTCTACGACAAACCACAACTCTAATCGCTTATGAGTTTTGATTCGCCTCAGCAGTAAGAAATGGGCAAGCTGACAGGTGGATGTTTTCCTTGGGACGTCCAAGAGCTATCCAAATCAAGGAGATGATCCAAACAAGTGCTTCGGATTTGGTCAAGTTCTCGTTTATTCAGCTGTTCCTTTATCTTCCCTATAATCCACAATGACTGGCGCACCGTCACTTTAACAGGGAACTTTGTGTGTACTTTATCGTATACCTCCGTTGGTAGGTATGTGGGAAAGCCTACCAGTTGAGGTGCATCAGTCGGTATGTGCATCTGTGTATAAAGCGTATACAACAATCAAACAAAACTTCAAATTCAAAAGAAGGGAGTTGTTCTCAACGCGCCAGTGTCGGGCAAGTGATTTATCATAATGCAAATCGCAACAAACAACCTGCAACGTACCAGAAGATTTGGTGATGGGGAAAACCCTGTAATGTGTCCACTTGAGTCATCACCCCCATTCACATCTGTAACCTGCGATGTTTCTGGTTCGACCATCATTCTTGCTGCCTGAGACTCTGATGGATCGTTCATCATTCTTCCCGTCTGCAGTGGTGAAGCTAGTTGGACCTGCAGCGTGTGTGTCGAAAGGATTTCCTTTACGATAACAGTAATTATTCGATCTAAGTCCATGTGCATATCTGAGGAATTTTCGAACGACATGTTGAAGATTTCAGTCGATGTTTTTGATCGAAGGGTTATGGGTTTTTTAATTTTCGAAGAGTTTTTTCTTTTGGCGAAGATGGGTTAGTATAAAAGTCTTCCGACGATTGACTTGATTAGAAGGAATTAAGACGGTTTAGTATTTTATTTCTTTTCTTCCTTTTCTTTTAATGCATCTTAAGTAAAAGAACAATAAAAGTAAATCAAAAATGAAATAAGAGGTTACATTTCAAAATAATATTTGCGCGGAGGTCATTTGTCCAATTATTCCGACATCGATCCATTCAACTCCCGCCCTTATCATTATGCCCATAGGCAAATGGCAGAAATTGAGGCTCAATGTGAAGAACTTCTCTCCAAGGGATTTATCCGGCTGTCATCATCTCCATACAGCTTTCTTGTCCTTTTGATCCGTAAACAAGACAATACCTGGCAAATGTGTGTGGATTATCGCGCACTAAATAATATAACGGTTAAGGGAACAATATAACTGTTAAGCCACAGGATGTGCAGAACTGGGAAGATAAGCTTCTGGACCCATACTTCCGCAAGAAACATTGAGACACGTATTTGAAAAGGTAGTTCGATAGGCAAACGAATTTGATTTCGTCCACAAGTTGGGATTGGAGGAACAAAAGTAAAAATGATGATTAAAACCATTCGGCTCTCATGATATTTTTGCTAAGCAGCAATGTTCTGAACCATAAGAATGCTAGAAAGTTGTTTATTTTGTTTCCACTTTTGCTATAAAGAATTTGGGTGCCAAAATATTTTGTTGCAAAAGAAAAATAGGGATAAGTTTCCAATCCTTGTTCCGGAGAAACCGATCGTAGAGCTTGGAGGTGCAGGATATTTCTCTAAATTTGATCTGACATCTGGCTATATCAAGTGAGAATGGAAACATCCTCCATACCTCTTACTGGTTTCCAAACTCATCACGGATATTTCGAGTTCATGATGATGCTGTTTGGACTCTCACCCCGACAACATTTCAGTCACTTGTTTTTTTCAACGATATTTTGATGTATAGTCGCTCTTTCACAGTACATCTGGATCACCTACATCTTACCTTATCAGTTATTGCTCAAAATTAGCTTGTAGCTAAAGCATCAAAGTGTGATTTTGCCATTGAACGAATTTGCATACCTCAGACACATTATCTTAGTAAAAGGCGTAGAGACTGATCATCAATGGTGGCTTGGTCTTTACCTCAGGATCTCCACGGCCTGTGGGCATTCTTAGGCCTAACATACCATTGCAGGCGCTTCGTGCAAGATTATGGGACGACCGCTGCTCCTCTAACAAGCATGCTCAAAAGATTCATATAAATGGACATTAGCGGGAGAGGAGGCCTTTCACAACAGATAGAGTATTGCATTTGTTTTAGGAATAACACTTTTTTCCTGCATGTTTCATTTTGTTGGCAAGCCATTTTACATCAAACGCCACACGAATATTGACAGCTTTGCTGGTACTTACTTGCTCCATATTTGTTTGAATGCCATTAGCATCTATGCATGATATAGAGTTGGTTGTTGGTCCATTATATGTTTGTAGAATGCTTTGACTGTATGGGGCCTTGCAAGTTGACTGTATTTAATTCATTTG
Source organism: Pinguicula primuliflora (assembly GCA_025802335.1). Lineage (NCBI taxonomy): Eukaryota > Viridiplantae > Streptophyta > Magnoliopsida > Lamiales > Lentibulariaceae > Pinguicula > Pinguicula primuliflora. The sequence goes on from JAOYMZ010021034.1 coordinate 4,578, forward strand.
TCTTAACGATTTTCTTACATAGAAATGTTTTTTGATAACGTATATATACCAAATGTCCTGCCACGATAACCTGCAATAAGTTAGCATTCATATGAGTTTTCCAACTCCTTTTCTTCTAAATCATCCAAACCCCTCCTCCATTCCCCGTGGCAACACCACGGCCTCTCCCTCCATTCACCAACTCCCATATACACCCCTTTTTGTTTATTATTTTTCTAAATAACCTTGGAAATTTTAAAGCCCAACTCTCCTTCGCACACCACTTATCACTTCAGAATTTCGCCCCTCCGTCCATCTCCACATCTATATATAAGTCTTAGATTTTTGTTTTCATGAATACTCTCATTTTTCTCCTCTAATGCCTATCTTCTCTACTAAAACTCATAATATTGTCATTAGTTATTGTAATGGATGATGGTCGACAGATGTTCCAAGCACGTTGAAGACTCAGTGTCTGTTTTGTACCTCTAGTTGTTTTTTCATTTTGATTTTTATTTTCCTTCTACTTCTTTTCATTCTCCTTCACATTTTGATGTATTGAGTGTTTGGGCGTTTCTCCTTTTGATTCTCATTCAAAATGAGAGTTGAAATTGTATTTAGAATTTAGAGTTAAAAAAAATCTATTTATTTAGAAAATTGTCATTAGTAGGAGAAGGAGAAAAAAAATAACATAAACCCTCCTAGAGAAAAAATGACTTTTGAGTGGAAAAAAAAGTAGAAGAAGAAGGAGAAGTGAGATTCCAAAACACTAATATTGAAATAATTTAAAAAATAGGAGAATGAGAAAAATAATGAAGTTGTGTAGAGGTACAAAACAGAGACTTAGGTTATTCATAATATATAGGAACTTTGAGACTTTGTACATAAGTTTTTCATGCATAAGTTCAATTCCAACAGCTTGCAATAGTCAATACCAACAACAAACACTAACCATGTAAAATAATTGAAAAGTTGTCCATATGTAAACAATATTAAATAGTTAAAATTAGAATTCGATACAATAACTCATTCATCATAATAATAATATTATGGAAGTAAAAATTTACATCAAAAGCTAGGAATCAGGCAGGCATTTAGGAAGCTATTTAGGAGGCTATCATATGCTTCTGAATGGTCCAGGACCAGAATCCTAATATGAACTATTAGATTTTAATCGAGGTCTCAGATCAAATGATTCATTTAAAACTCAATTAAAAAAATTAATCTCAACCATAAAATTTAAATCTAACGATCCAAATTATAATTCTGATCAATTGGAAAAATAACATTCTCGAGCCGATTTAGGTGTCCTTTGTAGAGCCTTAAAGGCTACACAATTCTAATTGGAGATGGATCAGTGGAGGATATAATGATACTCAAGAGAATCTTGCAGGTTTTTGAGTTGGTGTCAGGACTGAAAGTAAACTACAAGAAGAGCAAGCTATATTCAATAAATTTGGCGACTCATATGCAAGCTGCACAGAGAGATATCCTAAGATGTCAGCTAGATAAAATACCCTTTGTCTATCTAGGGGTGCAAGTAGGGGCTAACCCGCAGCTGAATCGAACATGAGCAACTGTGGTGGACATATTGAAGAGAAGACTAATGGGTTGGGATAAGAAGTACATATCATTTGATGGGAGGACAACACTGATCAAATCAGTGTTAACATCTATACCATTATACTATTTTCAGATCTATAAAGCTCCAGTGGGGATCCTGCAGCAGATGACAGGTATAATCTCTAAGTTCTTGTGGGGAGAAAAATTTGACGGACCAAGAAAGATAAAATGGATTTCATGGAAGACTGTATGTCTGCCTAAACCCAGAGGAGGCCTAAGTATAAAGTCCCTAAAGCAGTTTATCTTTCACTATTGGGAAAATGGGGATATCGCCTAATTAAGGAGGATGCAGGATTGTGGAAACAAGTGATAACTTCACTATATGGACAGATACTTCCAGCAAGCAAGAAAGCAAATAGGAAATACTCAATATGGTTGAGAGATGTATGCAAATATGTGTTGGACAGTGAATGGTTTAAAGCAAAAATCAGGCATGAAGTGGGAAATGGAGCATACACACAATTCTGGCTCGGTGCATGGTTGGGTGACACAAACCTAGCAACTAAATTTCCAAATCTATACCTCAATGCTGTGGATAAGCAGGCCTTGATTGCTGAAAAAGGAAGCCCTGAGGAAACTTGGAACTGGGCCAGGCTTTGGAACCATCAATTAAATCTTGCGGAAACTCAAGAATTCGTCAAGTTGCAGGAATTCGTGCAACAGGCACCAGAACCGTTAGATGCAGAGGATAAGTGGAACTGGAAAAATGACTGTGATACTAAATATCCCACTTCACTGATCTATGAAGGGATTATGGGGGAAGAAGGAGCTGAACATGAAAATTTACTAGCAGCAAAAGTTTGGAAGAAATTTTTACATGCCAAAGTATCTGCATTTGCGTGGAGAGCCATCCACAAACGAATACCCACTGTGGAAAATTTGATGAAAAGAGGAACACATTCAGCTAGCCTACAATGCCCGCTCTGTCAGATTGAACATGAGACAGTTGAGCATTTGTTGTTGACTTGCCCAATTGCACGCAGAGCATGGTTGCTATGCTATCAGTGGCTCTACATATCTGTGCAGTTGGTGGAGAATTGGGAAGAACTGGATGAAATTGAGAATTCACAGGCTATGCCAGGGAAGCTTAAGTAGATTTGGCCGATCGTTTGGCAACAAATGTTGTGGGAGATCTGGAGAATGAGAAACGCGACAATCTTTCGCCAAGAATAGCCGGAAGCAGAAATTGTGGTGGAGCAAGTTCAGCTGAAAACTTGACTGATTCTCTACGCGAATTGCAAATTGGACCTTCAATGTGGGCTTCTTGATGGTTGTAGAAACTGTATTCAATGTATAACCCAATAAGTATAATAATGTGGGGAGAATAGAAATATACAAATATACAAATATAAATTGTCAGTTATTAAAAAAAGGTGTGACAGTAGTCATGACTGAATAGTAGAAAATATAATAATATAAATCGCCCCCTTTCGATTTGCTCACAGAAAGATGTCCCTAAACCAATCTAGGATAAACAAGTCTTGCGCGAGTTTCCAAAGGAGAAAACGTCATCTCCTTTTCTTCCCCTGGTCTTACGTTCGTCAGTCCAATTCACACCCCTCCTCGTTCTTGTGCTGATTCAGAATTGGCAAAGTAAGTATTCGAATCCATTGCGGAAAAACCTCGACGATTGAACTTTATAAACCCTAGCCACGAATTTGGGTAGTTTTGGGTACCGTCTTGACTTTTGGTTTGGAGGTAATCGACCGTTGCCGGGTATGGGATATTAACAGATCTAGCGCTGCTCGGTTTCTTGGGTAAGTTTTTATGGGGTTGTTTATTGTTCTTTTCTCGATTGTCATGCTTGCAGGGGGATTGGGGGTAGGAATTGTTGGGTTAGGGTTCCTAAATGGTAATTATCGGTATTGTTTAGGCCTGTAAATTTGCTTGAAGGTTAAGGGGTTCGAATTGGTTGAAACTATTCCGGTGAAGTTAATTTCATTGCGTGTTCTTGTTATTCCCAATGTTTTTTTTTATCTGAAGGCTTCTAGGTGCCATTTATTTTTATTATTCTTTATCTTATTTTCCTGATTCCTGGTAATATTACCTGTCCTGAGGTTGAAGTGATGACCAAATTCTTTTGAATGCTTATTTGACGCAGTTCCTTTTGAAACTTTGTGTCAATGGGTTCAATTTGGTGGCATGATGTTTAAATTATTGGCAGTGTTTATTGACTTAATGTTCTTTTGCTTATTATTATTTGCATTGAATGACTTGCGCATGGGTTGTATCTGATCATCATCAGGTGTACGATTCGGTGAAATGTGTTCATTTTGTTTGGATAAATTTTTCAGAGGTCAATTTCTAGACAAACTTGACGTGGCAGTAGTGTTGACTGTTGAGCTATATAACGCCAACCTTGGCGAAATTTTCAATTTGTAAATTCTAGTACCCATTTGATTGGAGCGTTCTGTGTGTTAGATAACAGGTAGCACGGTATATGTTGACGTTAGTAGTTGCTTGTGAGTGGGGGAATTTTAAATTTAAAAGATTTGCCCGATCCTTTACTCTTCTTACTTATCAATTATCATACATTATTTTATTTTAGACTAGTTCACAAAAATTTCTGTTGTCATTGATAAGTTATACTAAAAGTATGTGGTTCGTGCATGAGATGTTTTGAAAAGAAAGTTATTCACTTTACATTACTATTTACTGATGATTAGCGTATTGTCTTTTCACATTCATTCTAATGAGAATGTTCAACAACATGCCTTTTCTCCAGGACTAAATGCATGTTTTAAGTAAAGCTGCAAACCGTGATCTGGCTATTTCTGTTCCCTTTGATGGAAAATGACTGTACCTATGGATAGCAGCAAAAAGAACTTCTCACGAGAGCGTGCTCAACAACTCTTCAACAAGGTATATGCTACTCCTTATGTTTTGTGTCTGGCTTCCACTTACTTGGTTTTGCGTATTAACTGCTTGTTGTAATTTATAATTCAGATGACTGCTAAATGTTTAATTCAATGAGCTTATCTTTTGATTTTTTCTAGAATGTTGATCTGGAGAATAAAAGAAGAAAAGCAGCACACGCAAGAATTCCTTCAGATCCTAATGTCTGGCAAAATATGCGCCAAAATTATGAGGCCATAATCCTTGAGGATCATGATTTTTCTGGAGAACACGATGTTGAATATGCTTTGTGGCAATTGCACTATCGGAGGATTGAAGAGCTTAGGGCACATTTCAGTGCCGCACTAGCTGCAGTTGGATCAGGTGCACCTCAAAATGTGAAAGTGCCAGTTCGTTCTGGCCCTGATCGACTTACAAAGATACGCTCTCAGTTTAAGAGCTTTCTGTCTGAGGCTTCTGGGTTTTATCATGACCTGATGCTGAAAATACGAGCAAAATATGGTCTGCCATTGGGATACTTTTCTGATGATACAGATAATCCAATATCGAAGGATGGAAATAAATCTTCTGAGGTTAAAAAAGGCTTGATTTCCAGTCATCGCTGCTTGATTTATCTAGGAGATTTGGCACGTTATAAAGGACTGTATGGAGAAGGGGACTCTAAATCCAGGGATTTTGCAGCTGCGTCAAGTTACTATATGGAAGCATCCTCACTATGGCCTTTAAGCGGCAATCCACATCATCAGGTAGGTGCATGCTGAATTGTATTTTGGTCTTTAGTTGGCCTACCTGTGCTATTATTGGCATCACTTTTGAGTGACATCTAACTGAATTTTTTTTCTATCTGTCAGCTTGCTATTCTAGCTGGGTATTCAAATGATGAGTTGCTTTCGATTTATCGGTATTTTCGAAGTCTAGCAGTTGAGAACCCTTTTGTTACTGCAAGAGACAACTTGATTATTGCTTTTGAGAAGGTAATTTAATTTAAGAACAATTGTTGCGATGCATCAATACTTGAGGAGTTATAATTTACCAACTTCCTCCCAATGCTGATAACTTCTTCTTAAATATTTGATTTACAATGCTGATAACTTCTGCTTAAATATTTGATTTACTTTATATGGATTCAGCGAGTGTTGGATTTAGCATGAAACTTCAAAATGTAAACGTTATGTCAACTGACCAATACAGTTAGCCATGGATACTCAACTTTTTTGAAGTATAAATGTAAGGAACATCCTAACATGCAAGTTTTAGCTGGTCTATTAAGCATACTATGCATAGTATGTTTTTTACTTTTTATGAAAGTCCCTTGCTACTAAATATCTTCTAGTTTCTTTTTTCTCTATAGAAAGCAGTTTATATTTTCGATTTTGTAGAAAACATAATGCATAGTCTGCAGTACCATGCAATTTAAGTATCTGTGCCGTTGAATAAGCACAGTGATTTAATGTTTCAGAATCGTCAGACTTATGCCCATCTGCTTGGTGAGAGTAAAGGCAAGACACCTACAAAACTACTGGGGAAGGGCAAAGGCAAAGGAGAAACAAGGACTCCTGTCAAGTTTAATAAGAAGGAAGGTGATATAGTTGAGGACAAAGTTTCAGCTTTTGCAGAAACTTTCAAAGCCTTTATAACACGTTTTATTAGGCTCAATGGAATACTCTTTACTCGGACAAGGTTTGTTTTGGAATTTCATGAGTTTTATAATTTGCTAACAGAAAATTATTAGTTAATAACACTACCTTTTGTATTACTGCAGCCTGGAAACTTTTGGGGAAGTTTTCTCAACTCTCAAAGTTGAATTATCAGAACTTCTTTCTTCCGGTCCAGACGAGGAGCTCCACTTTGGTTCAGATGCTTATGAGTGTAAGCTTACAATTGTCAGGATGACTGTTATTCTAATTTTTACTGTTCACAATATGAGCAGAGAAAATGAAAACCAATCATTTGCGGATATTCTTCAGCGTTCTGTCTTGCTTCAAAATGCATTTACTGCTATTTTTGAATTTATGGGCTGCATTGTTGGACGCTGTAACCAGCTGAAGGACCCCACAACTAGCTATTTACTACCAGGGATTATGATATTTGTGGAGTGGTTGGCCTGCCATCAGGATTTTGCAGTTGGCAGTGAATTGGAAGACAAACAAATAAGTGCAATGTCTTTTTTCTGGAATAAATGTCTGTCCCTTCTTAACAAGCTCCAATCGAGTGGATATGTTTCATTTAATGGAGATGAAGATGACACCTGCTTTACTAATATGAGCAAGTATGATGAGAGTGAAACTGGTAATCGTCTTGCTTTACCAGAGGACTTTGAGCTAAGAGGATTTGTTCCTCTTCTTCCTGCTCAACTCATCCTCGACTTTTCAAGGAAGCATCCTTATGGTGCTGATGGAGGCCATAAAGAAAAGATTTCCCGTGTTCAGAGGATTGTTGCCGCTGGGAAGGCTCTTGCTAACATCGTCCAAACTGGAAAGGAGGGTTTCTATTTTGACTTCAAGCTAAAGAAATTTGTCTTCGGTACTCAACCCCGGACCTTTGATGATGGTTCTGTCAGCAGTCATCTGGAACCTGATTCCAGTGGCAGCTCATTAGACGTATGTGCAGGGGTTCAAATGGCCGTGGGTGCTTTTTCAAAGGCAGAGGTGGACGGGGAGGCTGAGGATGATGATGAGGTTATTGTATTTAAGCCATTCACATCCGAGACGATCTTGAGCGAGTTTCCTTCGGAGGTTCTTCCTTCTGTTGGTGCAATTGGAAACATTGACTTTGGCATCGGAAATGGGTCTGTCTCTTCTTCACATGATGGTTCTCTCTTTCAGAGCACCGCAACTTCTGTTATAAAAACGTCAGTAACATTTTCTCAGGGCGTTCCTGATGGCACTTCTCAGTATTTGCAGCCTGTCTATTCTGACTCCGTGAAGTGGCCATTAGAACAAGCTGCTGTTGCAAACGGCCTGGCTAACATGAAATTGATGGGAAGTGGGTCGCCGCTTTGGTCTAAGCTGCAAGACGAGGTTGCTTCTGTTTCCATGTCATTAACCCAATACATAAATGCTGGAAGCAACCAAATTCCTCCAGTTCAGATTGCCCAGGCTCATATTGCAGCCGAATCTATTCTGCCCCCTGGACTCTTGATGAGACAGTTGCCGCCAGGTTTAAAGAAGAATCCGGTAAGCCGACCTGTGCGACACGTTGGCCCACCACCTGGCTTTGGGTCCGTTCGTTCAAAAGTTGTGGATGAGCCATGGAACAACTCCACCTCAAAAGGTGAGAATCCTTCATTTCCAGCATTGGATGATTATAGCTGGCTTGATGGATATCAATTGTCCTCATCAGATCAGAGTACTGGATTCAGCACTACACCCCCGTCTCTGAATCCAGGAGGACCTGTATTCCCTTCTCTGAATCCAGGAGGCCTTGCATTCCCTTCTCTAAACAACCAAGTGAACGCTGTATTTCCTTGTATGAATCAACTGGGTCCCATATGCCCTTCCGTGAGCAATGTCGATGAATCCATGGGTGTAGAAACCTTCCCTTTCCCCGGGAAGCAAGTCTCAGCACCCCATGTCCAGAGTAATAATAAAGGACTGTGGGATTATGCCTCAGTCTCAGAACAAATGAAGTCCTACAATGAGCAACGGCATCAGTTTCAGAAGAGCAACCAACAGCTTGCAGAGCCCACTCCACCATATCAAGCGCAGTCACTCCATGACGGCCGTTTCTTTGTGTGAAATGATTGAAGGGATAAGTTACATGGAAACGGTAATTATTTTTCCTTCATGATAAATCACTTGACAAAATTCTTACTTGGATATCTGTTGATTTGACATATTAAAGGTCTTGAAAATTCATGCAGCAAATATCTTTTGCGGGGTTATAATATCATCCATCGCTGTTGCTTAATGACCAACCGTTCATGTTTTTAATAGAGCATCGATGGTCTGGATTACTACAGGCACATGCTATTGAATAGGTCTGCCTATCTAACACTCTCTTCTCCAACTATATCTATACATCATTCTTTTCACTTTTGGCTCAAGAAATAATCTTGAGTTTTATTTACTCCTTCGGGTTGTATTGACCCCCTGTCACCTTGTTCCTCTGCAGCTTGTGCCGAGCTTACCAGGTTGTTTGAACGGAGATTATGACTACCATAGGTCAGGTAAGCTGAAGCTGTTCAATCTTGAGCGCCTTCTCTGTGGTTGGATCACCTGGGATAAGCCTCTTGGGATGTCGGGTTTTCGCCACAATTGTCTGTCGCAGATGTTTTGCATGGGACCAAAGTGAAACGACACAATCCATATCTGTGGCTGGTGAAGGTTTAGTTTGTTTCCATAATGTCTCAGTTTCAAGAGCTTAAACTCTCATCATGTACTTTCATTTCATTGGACGGTGGGCTGAGTATTTCATAGTCGAAATAAGCATTCGTCTATGAATGCAGCAGATTTGGTATTTGAGTTTGATGTTTTTGTTGCAATAACACAGACATGATTTCTTTCTTCAGTACTTCGGTAATTAGTTTTCTTCTTCTTCTTCTTGTCTTTTGAATACAAAAGTTTGTTTTGTAGGGTTATTTATTATTATTATTATTATTATTATTATTATCGGGTAAAGAATAGTGGTTTGGTAACATTAGAGCACAGCTTCGGCCTGATAATCATAAGAACTTTGGTAAGAACTGTGTTGTGTGTGCCTAATGGTAACAACCTGAACTTAACCTTCCGTTGTAACATGCTGGTGTAAGGAATGCATCATTTTATTTATCCAAACTGAGGGTCTCATAATGATGTCTGCAGCGAACAGAGGGTAACATTACCCTCTAAAACATAGGAAATGCAAACAACGTAAACAAAAAGCGAGCCTTAAGTGCAGAATTATTCAATAAGCAAGGAAATAGCAACTCAATCACCCATTCGGCTACAGCAAGCTCAACCACACATGGAATCTGAAAATGTTAGATGTAGGGGTGAGCTTAACGCCCAGTAAGAAAACCAACTTAAAGTAATATTAGTTTCAAAACATGCTTGATGATGAGAAACAAATTTACATGCTTAGAGCTACAGTTATCTAAATGCTCATGAAACGATGAACCCAACATGAATAGGAATGCATAAACCGAAGAACATAATTAACAGTAAGAACATGTAAAATCCCGAGATCACAAACTCTAACTCCACACAACTTCACACTTTTTGCACACCCACCGGACGGTACACCACACCCGAGCATATAGCCCAACTCGAATTGATTCAAGTACCGCCAACAACACAGAACCTTGGCTCAAAACGGCTATTTAGCCAACATTATGAACATTTCTCATTCATCACAGAATGCATGATACACACTGATGCAGAACTACATGAGAAACACTCCTTTCCATTTAAATGCCACACGAAGTTTTTAAAGAAAATCCAATGCAAGCTCTTCCCTTGTTTTCAAAATCAACACCTTCGGCACTCCTCATTTTAAAGGAAAAATTTGAGTGATCGATGCAAAAGAGTGTAATTTCAAAAGAGAAGGTTTTAGTAAATCATCACATGCCTCTACATAACTTACTGCACTAAAAATTAAGCATGAACTCCAAGGTTAAAAAAACAGAGCTTGAACGGAATTAACGAAATTCAGCAAGCAAAGCACATGAATTTTTGGAAAAACCCAAGAACCCATTCACAACATTCCTCAAACCGATTCCCTTATCCCAAATCCCTGCTCGTCTCTAGTGAATCAACCTTGTTCTTTCCTAGCTTTCGAGCTTGTCCTTGGTCCTCTCAAAGTTCTGGGTTTTTTTTGTAGCCATCACGTTCATGCTCCATTCCTTTCGCAAGTTGAGGGTTTCGTGGAAACGTTTGGATTGAGGGTGGCCGGAGGTTGCAGAATTTGCTATTTCCCGCAGCGACGCCTTCAACACTTGCTGGAGTTGGACTTAAGTATTGGACTTTTCCAACAAGCGGGACTCAATCCGTTTCCTCCCAATTCCAAGAGATTGTTGAAAGCGGGCCGGAGACCAGGTTGTAGAAATTGGACCGAAAATACATTCAAGGGAGGGTACGGCCCAGTTAATTAAATTTAACTCAATTCAGCCCAAGTTCGATCCTAGTTCATGTATTCCTCGCGTCTACATACGATATAAATTTATATACAACTAAGTGCCGATTTAGGTGGAATAGTTGATTAAACCCAAGTAATAACGTAGGTAAAATTAACTTGTGAATACGAAATTTGTTACCTTTATATCCGTCGTCCTCCAAAGAAAATGAGAGATTCCTATTGCTGCATTCTATAGCTAGTTCATCTTTTACAAGTGAAGATGGTGAAGATGAATGGATATGGTTGGGTGATCAGACTGGAATCTTTACTGTTTCGTCAGCTTATCAAGCGATAGAGCAAGGAGTCAGCTCCTTGGATCGGTCTGATCCGGCTCTTTCATGGGAGAAAATTGTTCCTAAGCGGGTGTAAGTCTTTGTATGGTGCCTGTTTCAGAATAGGATAGCCACGATAGATAATCTGATGAATCGTGGAATGTCCTTTGACCCCCTAGCTGCTTGTTGTGTGTGGTGTGGAGGTATTGAGTTCGCAGTCCATCTCCTTATCACATGTGGCCATGCTACAGAAATCTGGAATCAAATCTGTACATTGCGGGATATAAATCTTTTACAACACCAGCCTTTGCTCACACTACACATTTCAAGGATTTTATGCCCCAGTTTCAAGGCAGAACATGGAAACAATTGGGAAAATCCGTGTGGCAAACGTCCATGTGGTTTTTATGGAAAGAGCACAACCATGTCCGGTTTGAAGAAGAGGGAATGGAAAACGTTGTTGTAGAGATTATCAAGATCCCAGTTTGGTACTAGTATACTGCTAAGTATAAATCTCCTGATGCTAGCACATTATCATATTGGCTTTGTAGACCAATATCTGTATTCGTCATGCAGCATGTATAGATTTTGAGTTCCTGTACAGCGTATAGGATATGGAGTCTATCTTTGTACTTATACATATTTTGTTCAGTTGAATGAGAATTATTTTTACCCAAAAAAAGACCGCTTCTACCTTCTACTAGTTCTCATTTTGGGAGAATATTTTAAAAATCAATGACTCGGCAAACTTCGCAAATATAATCTTATGAGAAATCTATTTTTTAAAAGTAACCTAAAAAAGAGAATTGCAAATGTAAACTCAATCTTTAAAAATAAATCAAAAATCGAATATATTTTAGTTAACGACTAAACGGTTACTATTAAACACCCAGCTAACTTAACCACACTCATTCTCGCCAAACCCATCTACGACCGTACGGAAACACGACGATCTGAAAATCGAAAACCTGCATTTTTTCAATTTCATTTTTCCATTTCTTCACTCTTCTCGGCTCAACGACTGGTCCGAAAATGTATTCAGAGAGTAAGATACAGAGATCATCGGCGGGCCCAATGTGAAAAGAGTGCATTTTAAGCTGGTTTATTTGTTGAAGGTGCGTTTAACACTGAATTCTAGCAGATTTATGCACTATGGTTACAATCGAGAGATGGGTCACACATTTTCATGCGAGATTTACACTTCCGTATGGTATTTACAGTAGGATTGCTTTATTACATTATAAGAATGAGAGCGTGAAAGTGAACGGATTGCTTTGTGTCTCATATGACTAGTCGTCGTACATTCATTCAGTCTTAGCACGACCAATTTTGTCGTGATACCCGACTCTATGATTTCCCCATATTTACATACGATACTCTATTTTCTATTGTTTGCAGATGATGATGAATATATTTTATAAGACTCCAAATTTTTTGAAAGGAAAAGATCATCCATAATTATACGACTATCCGTAATTTACAAAATTTTCCTATCTTTAAAGATGTTTGTTACCAAAATTGACTACCATCACTGGCCGGACTCATCCATGAATCCGGCATAGGTGGTGGTGATGGTGCCGGACTCGTCCTTGAAATCCATAAATGCGGGGACCGCACTCTCTATGAATCGTTGGACGAGTCGGAGTATTCAGTGGGTGGCTCATCAACGTCTTCATCGCCATCGTCGGAGTTCTCATTTTCGTCGTCCTCCTCCTCAGTGTCCTCTTCGCCAACATCGCCGTCGTCATCGTCTTCATCATAATCTTCATCTCCATCGTCGTCACCATCATAATTGTCATCTTCGTCGTCATCCAGATCCTCCTCCTCCTCATTGTCTTCATCCAAGACAATGACGGCTGGAGATGGAGTGAGGATGTCGGCTTTCACGTGCACGGGAGTAAGGGCGAATGCAACGACTGCTTGTGCAGTAGTTGGGGTGGATGCAACGTCGGCATGCGCGGGAGTAGGAGAGGCTGCAACGTCGACGTGCACGGGAGTAGGGAAGGCTGCAACCTCGACATGCGCGGGAGTAGGGGAGGTTGCAACCTCGATGTGCGCGGGAGTGAGGGAGATATCATATCGTTGTCGATTCAATATTTTTATTTTTGCAAGTTCAACAACAAGAGGAAGAATTGAGAGGATGAGCACGGCAACATCACGTCTTTTCATGTTATGCTTTTTCATACGAATCGACAAGGCGGAATGAGCACAACAGTCGATACAATCCCGATGTCCCAGAAACAACATTCATACTCCAAACAAAACATTTAACACGACTCCAACCCATCGTGTTTATTCCGGAAGATGCTTTCGTGCATAGCTATCCTGTAATAAGCACAGCATCCGTAGTTGTTCTATTCACGTCTGACGGTACGCACACGACTACACATGGTAAACCCGAAAAATGCAGTCGGGCCCTAAACTCTTGCATAAACAAAACAATCGACAAGACCGCGACCCATCGTGGTTATTTCGGAATAGACATTCGTGCTTCAACTATCCTGTAATAAGTACAACATACATGATAAACTCGGATAATACAGTTGGGCCCTAAACTATTAAACAAACAAAACAATCGACAAGACCGCGACAAGTCGTGGTTATCCTGAAAGAGTCATTCGTGCTCCAACAATCTTGTAATCCATGGTTCTTATCTACGTCAGACGATACGAACTCGACTATACGTGGTAATCCCAGTTACCTCAGTCGGGTTCTAAACTATTAAATAAAAGCAATCGACAAGACCGCGACCCATTGTGGTTATCTCGGAAGAGATATTTGTGCTCCAACTATCATGTTAAGAGTGCAAAATACGTGATAAACCCGAATAATGTAGTCGGGCCCTAAACTATTAAACAAACAAAGCAATTGACAAGTTCGCAACCCATCATGGTTATTCCGGAAGACACATTCGTGCTCCTACTATAATGTTAAGAGCGCAACATACGTGGTAAACCCGGATAATGCAGTCGGGCCCTAAACTATTAAACA
>JAOYMZ010021045.1:0-18389 GCA_025802335.1 Pinguicula primuliflora
TAATAAAATATTTTTTTTACAAAAACTCGTAGTATAACAACTTTCAATATAATAAATGCGATACAACAGACCGATACAAAAAGTGCAATCAAAACTAAATTATTTTTATCTTCTCAGTCTGGCACAACCAAATGTTCATAATCTTTAGAGTCTTTCAGGGGCGGATGGGCCTGGGTGAGCCCAGGCACCCCAGCCCATCCAAAAAAAAAATTAATTTTAATTGAATTTTTTTTCTCATGAAAATATTGGGTCCTCAGGCACCCCCAGCCCATCCCCAAAAAATTAATTGGACTAGCACTTGTGCGGCCTTTTTCATGCTCAGTCAAGGGTGGACCTATTATTTTGTTTAACCCAGTCCGCCCCAATTTATTTTTAACCCAGTCCGTCTTCACTCTTCAAGCATAAGAACAAGAATCCTGTTCCAGACAACCCAGCCCTAAAAAGTCTGAAAAGGCAAAAGCTCGTTTTTTATCTTATTATTCAAGAAATGGAAACTCGTTTTGCTGAATCAAAGTCGGAGCTACTTATATGCATGAGGTGCCTTGACCCTACTGATTTATTTATCAATTTTAATCGTGATCGGTTACTTCGTCTAGCTGAGTTTTATCCAGAAGATTTTGATATTAGCGAGAAGTTTGTCTTAAAAAATTAATTAAATCAGTATATTGATACGATGCGATCAAATGATGGTGGAACACTTTTTTTACATCTTGATAATATTAGAGATCTTGCAAAGAAGATGGTCGGGCACAAATATCATACAATGTATCGTTTGGTTTATCGTCTTCTTGAATTGGTATTAATTTTGCCAATCGCCACATTTAACGTTGAGAGATCTTTCTCGGCGATGAAGTTAATCAAAAGTTATTTTCGGAACAAGATGACAGATGATTTTTTGACGGATAGTATGGTGTGCTATATTGAGAGAGATATTTTCTTAAGTATAGATAATGAAGACATTTTGCAAAGATTTCAAAAAATGGCGAGTAGAAGATTTCAACTGCCGTCAATCGAGCAAATGTCCAGAAAACATTGTATATCTTGCACTTGTAATAATTAAAATTAGATATTTTTTAAATATAATTTGCGGACTTCATGATATCTCTATTTTTTTAATTTTCAAATGGGCACCCCCAGTCTACAAATCCTGAATCGGCCCCTGCCCGTGAAGATACATATAATATATCCACAATACAATACACATGCACCTCTATTTCTGTGCTCATGTCCACACTTCATCAACATATATGATTGACTTTGTTATATATATAATATTTAACCAATAGATTGTAGTTTGTACATGAAAAGGGGAAGTATGTCATGTATCTTGTATCGTACAATACTATATGGTGTTGATCCTTGGTGGTGATTCAAACCCCACAATAATATTAATTATATTATTTCCATCCATTGCAAAGTTAATGAATTTTATATTCTATAAAATTTTGTATATATATTGTTTATAAAAATATAATAATTATTAATATTTAAATGATAAAAATACTATATAAAAAATATACAATGCATACGGTTAGACTACTTTATATTATAAACATAGTAGAAAAATAATAATTTGTAACAAAAGATAAAGAAATGCATAAAGAAAAATATAAGAAAATAAATAAGGATAAAACTATTCTGAATGTAAACAAATTTTTTTTCACTTCTACTCGTCAAAATTAAAATATAAGATAAAATTTTGAATATTCATTTTAAGACAGATTTTAGAATGGATTATCAAAGTGTGAAATGTTTTTTTGCCATTATGGTTGCTTAATTTTAAAAATAAGATCAGTTATTACATTCTCGTTCAAAAAAAATTTAAACTATGTCTAAAATTTTGATTAATTTAAAAAACTTAACTCAAACTTTTGTATCACCTTCAATTACCCAATTAAAATCAATTATCCGTTTGAGAGCCATCTTTATACAATTTTTTTTAATTGATCTATATTTCGCACAAATTTTTTATATCAAATTTAGTACAAATTTTTTTCGATATGCACGTAGTATTATTGGAAGAATAGTATAAATTATATTATTTCCATCAATTACCAAATTTATAAAATTAATTAATGAATTTTATATTCTATAAAATAAATACATAATAATTTTTTTTAATATTCGGGAGTTAAATGCCATACAATTACAAGCATTTAAAAAACTAACAAAACAACAAAAGTACAGGAAAACAACCTTGTGAATGCCTTATTCACGGCGGGTCATAATAGAAACCTGGACTTATTTTAACTGGTAAATAAACCTTGCCTCTGCCATGGTTTCCGCAGCATGAAGTGAGGGAATGCATCATCACGTGCGTGCTCCAATCCTAGAAGCACAAACTAAACTTTGCTAACCCATCAGCTAGCAAATTCTCAGATCTGTGAGAGCCCCCAAATGCAACTGCTTGGAAGTGATCCAGTAAGTAGTGTATACGCTGGCTCAATGCAGTTCCAATAGTCATTCCATTTTCCTCCTGAATCAAGTCAAGAGCATCAGTAGAATCAGTATAACAAGCGATCATTTGGACACCGCATTTAAGTGCAATTTCGAGGCCATGAATAATCCCCCATAACTCTGCCGATAAAGCATCACAAGAACCAAGCTTCCGGGTAAACTCCAAAATAACATGCCCCTCTGGACATAGGAGAACACCACCCGAACCAGCCTGTCCATCTGTAAAGGACACTGCACCATCTGTTAATAGCTTGAACATGGCATTTGGATCCTGATTTACCAAATTTTGATCAGATGATTCCATCCGCCGGAAAGAGGGACGCCGCTGCTGAACCATTGTGAATATGCGATCTGCTTCTCGCACCGAGGAAATGACCATTGAGGTGATGGCAGTGATCTTCTTTTTAGCCTCCATAAACACCTCTACATTCCGCGTTTGCCACAGCATCCAGCAAGTTGTAATGAACCAAACACTCCAAGGAATGTCATCCTGCATCAAATTATGAGACAGATTGTTACGAATCCAAACTGATAAACTCACCTCCTCCCAGAAACGATGTCAAAACTATCTTGCTCCGAAAGCAATCCCTCATTAAATGAATAGCTGTCTCTGGCCAGTCACAAATATGACAAGTTGGAGAATCCACCAGTCCCCGCCGATGCCTTTCAACATTCGTCCAGAGAGCATTCCTATACAGTTTCCAAATAAATACTTTTGCCCTTTCAGGTACTCGTGCTTTCCATATATAGCTCCATAGGCAGCTCCATAGGCGATCCACTGGTTCCCAGTGAGGAGAGGCAATCCAGTTGTATGAAGAAACAGTGTAAAATGTGCCTTTTGATGCTGGACACCATATTCTTAAGTCTGGACCAGCTGCATCATCTGGTGGTGGCAGGGCCGTAATTTCATTTACCACACTGTTTGAGAGAATCGCTGTGAGTTTATCCCAATCCCATTGACTTGTAGATGAAACATAACTCAAAGTTAGATCATTTAGGTCAATTGTTGAAGAAAGAGTGTTAACCTGTGATAGAAGCAGAAGTCCTGAAGGGAGCCATGAATCTGTCCAGAACTTGTACTCCCTTCCATTCCCGATTTTCCATGATAGGCCGGATAGCAAAACTGTCCAAATTTTCTGCAACTATGAACATAAAGGTGATCCCTTCCGCCTAGGGAAACCTTGTAAGAGTTGGTCCGTCCTCAAACTATACTTCGCCAGAAAGAGCTGAGTCCATAGTTTTTGTGGCTGCACAAGGAGATCCCACCCCAGCTTCAGAAGAAGTGCAAGATTATTATCTTGCATTTTCCGCAAACCTAAGCCTCCTCGATTCTTTGGTTGACACACTGTATTCCAATTGACCTTATGACATGTTCTTTCACCGGTGTTGCCCCCCCAAAGAAAAGTCCTTCTGATCTTGTCAATTTCATTGGAAACTCCTTTTGGTAGAAGAGTGGATTGCATAGTGTAAGTAGGAATACTTCCCAAGACTGTTTGACAGAGTATGATTCGGCCAGCCATTGAGATACGCCGTGCATTACAGACCCCGGCACGATTCTTGACTTTATTTACCAAGGACATATTTCTAGTGCTCCGAGATCTGCCAATACGAATCTCAGCTCCAAGATACGTATCTATGCTATCCGCAAGTGTTATATCCAGAATATGCTGAATGGAGACAGCAATATCTTCCGAGATCGAAGCTAAGAGAACTAGACTGGACTTGTCCTTATTAACTATTTGGCCTGAATGGAAAGCAAAAATATCCAAAGTATCTTGAATGACCATGGCTTGTTCTATAGTTGCTTCCCCGAATAACATGAGGTCATCTGCAAACATAATATGGGATAACAAAAATTTTTGAGATCCAAATAGCATAGGTTTCCAATCTTGCTGCTCAACCCGGCTATTAATCAAGTGAGATAGACGTTCCATACAAAGAACGAAAATATAGGGAGATATGGGATCTCCTTGACGAACACCACATTGAGGGTAAAAAGGATCTCCAAGACAGCCATCCCAGAGCACGCAAGGAACTAGAAGTGATTGTGGATAAAATAAGCCGAATCAGAGGAGGTGGAAGATGTGCTTCTTGCAATGTTTCCTCAATAAATGACCAGCGGATACGATCAAAAGCTTTGGATAAATCAATCTTCAAAGCCATCCACTTCGAGCCCCGCCTCCCTCTTTTCAATTCATGAACAGCCTCTTGCACCACCACTATATTATCAATAATACTCCTTCCTTGAATAAAACTATTCTGTGTAGGGAGTGTGAGCTCTGGCAACACTATACGGAGACGATTGGCCAATACCTTAGTAATAATCTTGGCACAAACATTAATAAGAGAGATAGACCGAAAGTGATCAGGTAGGATTGGAGATTTAACTTTAGGAACTAGGACAATGATCCCTTTTTTGAGAGTTGGATCTATCTGTCCCGAACTGAAAGCATCACTTACAAATGTAAAAACTGAGTTAGCTACCATTTGCCAATTATGTTGATAGAAACTCGAAATAAGGCAATCTGGTCCCGCAGCTTTGTGTGGTCCCATATCAAAAATAGCCTTCTTAACCTCCTCCAAAGTGACTTGAAGTTCCAGTGATCTCCTATGAGCAGCTGAGATGGGTGAGAAGGCATTTACCATTGGAAAAGATTGTTGGTTCAACCGATTTACATTCTGATATAATCTTGCCAAGAAAAGCATTAATTCTTTGTTGATCCCGTCACTATCTGTTACCCATAACCCATCTGCCAATTTCAGCCTCTTGACTCTCATGGACTACCTGCTGATCTTGTGAAGAGCATGAAAAACCTTGGTGTTTCTATCTCCAAAAACTGTCCAGTAAGCCTTCCTATTCTGAACTTTAAGATCGTATTCCTGAGATAATATTTGCTCCAATTCCAGCCGTAATTTAAGTTCTAGCCGAACCAGACCTTGATGCTGCCCAGGACCCTGTGTCTTTTGAATACCCTCCAAACGACCAAACAACCTTCTTTTCTGCGTATGAAGATCACAAAAAATATCCTTCCATGAAGGTAATGCAACATGCATTGCTGAAATAGCAGATGCAAGGGAAGTGTCCTGCAACCATGTGTGATTAAACCAGTCTTTCCACCTTGGATGCATCTCCCAGCAATTGAGGTATCTATTATCCTGTCTCTGCTTTCTTCCTGGTATCCCCTGATGGATAGTTAGAATAAGAGCACAATGATCCAAGGATATCCACGCAGAATGATGAACTAAAATATTCTCAAATGAGTTTTGTGCAGAGGCCGTATAAAGAACTCTGTCCAATCTTTCTAAAATTGCTCCTCGATGCCATGTAAACGGTGTCCCTGTATAACCTGCATCAATCAGATTGACGCCCTGAATAAAATTTCGAAAATCTGAACAACCTTTGCTAAGCCTGCCACCAACCTTCTCAGACTGATTAGTAATATCATTGAGGTCCCCTAAAATAAATTATGGAATGTCGGACTGCTCAGAAAGATCAAGAAGCTAGTTCCAGAGCTGTCGCCTAATAGTAGCCTGAGGACTTCCATATACAGTGGTACACAAAAATTCCATAGACTCCGAATCCGATATCATGCAATGAATAAATTGCCAATTATTACTTAAAACCCGAACTTTAACATGAGCTTGCCATAAAATCCAAATTCCTCCAGAGAAACCAACTGCTTCCACTCGATGAGAAAAAGAAAAGCCACTGCCTTTGACAATACGATCTGCTTCAACCCCGCTAATTCTTGTTCCAGAAGCATAATCACATCAACATGATAGACCTTAACAAAATACTGCAATGTAGCTAAAGTTCTACTATTTGCCAATCCCTGACAATTCCAACAAAAGATGTTAATCGTCATTAAAATAATTTAAACACACATACCTTAAAGCTACTCCATATTATCAGCTGCACCAGATCCTTCCACGAGTTCAGCATTAGACTCTGTAGTTAGATCTTTCTCCAGAATATCATTAGGGCTAGGACAATATTTAAGACGTCCATTTCCAACATAAAACCCAGGGCCTGGATCATGTGGACTCTGATTCCCATCAGGGTGCAGTGATGTCCCTTTCGGATTAGGATGTGGAATCTAGATCACTGTATGATTCTCAGGTTGTATTATATCAACTGGAATACTTGGGTTATTCACACTAGGTTCGAGCTGCATCCTTATGTCAGCTGGTTTAGTATTTACCGAGGATTCATGATGTGGGACAGAGGATTGAAGTGCTGGGAGTGTGTTACTGCTAGGAAACGGATTTGGAGCTTTATCATGGGACTGCCAGACTGGTACCTGAGTGTTTGATTGATATGAGCGCTTACTGGGCGGTATGTCAGAGATGGGGGTATTTACCGAAGGTTTAGACACACGTGCAGTCTTGCGTTTATTCTGCTTACTTGTACCTGCACTTAGGGGTGGGAAATCTATAGATTAGTTAGAATTATTGAAATTAAACACCGAACCTGACTTAAGCTGAGGCTGTTCTTCTCCACTGAATTGAGGTGCCATAAGAGGATCCTGGAGAATACTGAATTGGCTCACCTGCTGCATTTTCATACCAAAACCACGAGTCCCCTGTTGCGGGGAAGATTTCAGATTCCCTTTATTATAAACTCCAGAGTATGGCAGAGGTCCCTTCCCTTTTTTATCAACAAGTAGCCAAGGCCCAGGCTGAGTAAGAGATGGCTCTGAGGATAAGCTAAACTGCCTACTAGAGTCCCGGTTATCTATTTTCATCTCAACATGCTGTGCAGGATGATCAGATGAGCAGCGTGCAGCTTCTAATGCAGCATCGGAATTATCCTTACATTGACAATGCTCCTTAGTATGGCCATATCTTCCACATGTGAAACAGATATTATACAAATCCTCATACTGCACTGCATAAGTCTCCCCATCTACACATAAATTTGGAATAAGCGGGCTATTAAGATTGATCTTTACCGTAATTCGAGCAAATTGCCCCCTCTCTGCTTGCATTGTATGCTCATCAGCTTTTAAAAACTCTCCAATCGGTTGTACAATGGCTCTGAGAAGATCCGACTGAAAGAAATCCGGTGGAAGTCCCGGAATCTTGAGCCAAATTGCAACTGTTGATAACTTTTGCCCTTTGGTATTAAAATTGCGCTCCCATGGCTGAATGTTAAGATAATGTCCCAGAATTTGATACGGCCCCCCAGTGAGAATTTTAGCATAATCCTGTTGACTATCTAATTTCAGCAAAGTATACCCATCCGCCAGATCCATAATATGAATATTCCCTTGCGGACGCCAGAGATCCATCAACTTTTGATATAAGGTTCGGTAACTAAAACTCCTTCCCAGGGGTTTAAGGATAAGACTAAGCCCCAAATTAGCAATAACTTGCTGGTGAATAGCTTCAGAGAAAGTAATTACCGGAACTCCATCAACCACCGTATGACAGACATCTCCTGCCGAAACTTTCACATGTAGACCTTTAAAGAGAGCTTGAGGATAGGCTGACTGTAACCCCTGCAGGAACTTGTCCTTGAACGACGTCTGTACAGCGGGAGTCGTCCACGGTGTTGTCGATGCGTGCAATTGCTCAACCCCTTCAAAATCTGGCATACTGTGTTGCAAATCCATTGACACCTTCTCTTTAAATTTCGTAGTGGCTGGGTTAAGTTCCACCAAAGGGTGCTCCTTACCCACTGGAGAATCGACGTCCATAATAGAGAATTGGGAACTAGGGTTTGGATTTCGCGAAGACGAAGGTTTCACTGTTCGTGTGGGATCAAATGGAGGAATACATGCCTTCTGGCCTGGGGAAGTAGCCTCCTAGATGAATCGAAGTGGATCACCTTATGGATATGCTTCGCCTAGAACATTTGGGACATGTCTAATCAGAAATTTATATTCTTTATATGCACATCAAAGTAACAAAAATGCTACACTTATCGACCTTTTCTGTATACTATTTTAGTTCACTTTCAATCTTTGAAATTAAAATGTAATACCGTTTTTAGAATTATCTTGCGAAGAAGACTCTGAAACTGATCAATTTTTTTGATTTAGGCACCTAAAAGTTATGGAGAAGTTTTGGATAATTTTTTTTATAACTTTAACTGATATTTTTTTAGGTTTTATAATTTTTATGGGGAAGAAGTCGTAATTGAATTTTTTTATTCGTTTCGAAATGAGAATTCTACAACCTATCTTATATCTTAATTTCAATTATTAGAAGTGACAAACAAATATTGTCATGAAGAAACTGCACACACAAAGCGATAGATATCAACTTGAAGGTGACATAAACGTTCACATAATGAGATCATATCCAGGCTCAAACAAGCATAAGTAACTGTTGAAATATCTCACACGAATTTCATGAATATATATCAATCAACTTAAATATGAACATGGTGCTACAAACTATCATATTGGGGTCAAAACTTTTAATGAGAGTAACTTATATATTCCTATTTAAGTTGTCACATACATGCGCACTTGCGCACATGAAATCCGAGCCCAGATAGTTCCCTTCTCCAGAGGTAACAACACTAAAACAAGCAGCCAGCTCCCAAGTCTAATTCGGACTTATTCAGCAACCTTCAGCTCACGACGCAGATACCTTCATTCAACAATATTTAGCATTTGGGACACCACATATTTCCCTAGCAGCAAGAAAAAGGTTTCTCCTCTCGATCGAAAAATACCAATGTCTCTATCAAATGGATTTTCGATGACTCTAAATATTTTGCATCTGACCGCGAAATTTTGATCTCCATCTAAATGTCCAATTCTCTAGAACATCTATAATATGACAACTTACTTCAGATGGTAAATGTCCTCTTTAATGCCTGGTAAAAACATGACTATTATGACCACGGGCGGATCTTTTCAGGACACGGGGGGTCACGTGCTCCCCCCTTGAAAATCCGCCCCCTTCCCCCTAAAGATGAAGATGATACAAATGAAGAGGAGTCGAAGGTTGATGCCTGGAAATGCACACAAAGCATTTATGGCGACTATGAAACAAAAGCGGCCTCCCACTTCATCAGACAGAACCAGGAAGAAGGAGAAATCCCAGCTGCTATCTCAGAAATCCATACCTCAGAAATCCCCAAAAAAGTCTCCATCTTTAATTGGAGGCTACAAATGAAGAGGCTGCCAACCCGCATCAATTTACAATCCAGAAATATCATCCATGAAGACACATCCAACCTCTGAATCCTTTGCAGCACAGCAGCAAAATCCGAAGATCACATATTCATGGACAGTGCAATAACAAAGGAGTTTTGGAACAGAATGCTATCGTGGTTAGGTGTCCTTATACAGGTTGATGGCACCTTGGAGTCCTTCACTGCTTGCAAACCAAGTGACATCCCAAGTGAGATCTGGACCCTGATCTGGACGGCAAGCACTTGGATTATTTGGGCAACTCGGAATCAGAAACATTTAGGGTTTAGGCAAGCACTTGCATCTGGACCCTAAACATTTCAGCAATGTTGATCCAGATGCAGAGACTCTTTTGAGGAAGCTTCAAGGAGTAATTTGGCACTGGATTAAAAGTAAGGCAAAATGAGATTTTGATTACTCGATAGCAGCATGGATCATGAGTCCCAAATCGTGCTTAGTAGGATGTTTATAATAGTTTTGCCTACGGAAAAGCACTTGTAAATGTAAAACTCTTCTTTCGGTGATAAAAAATTTTGCTTAACAAAAAAAGATGAAGATGACACAGCAAGAAAGAACCTCAACGTTTTCTCTATTGGGCCGACGGAAAAGGGAATGGTTGGGTGAAACAAAGGGAAAGGGAAAATGTTTGAAAATAAAGATGAAAGGACATGTCAGAAGGAGAAAGAGGAGGTTAGACTTTTTTTTAAAATATTTTTGTTGGTAAGTGGACTTTTTTCAATTAAACATTCCCACTGAAGTAGTGCGGCGTGTTGTAGACTAGAGGGTTTTAGAAAACGGGCACCAGATATTGGTGGCATATCAGCTTTTTGCCTGTTAAACTTGGCAAAAAAAAAACCGAGTTTAATGAGGAAAATTGTATAATAGACTAGTAAATGCCCGTGTCTTGGAAGACACGGGTTCGAGATGTGCATGAGTAATAAATATGTAGTATTAAGTTTGAGATTAACATAAAGCCCTGCATGTTGCATCAGCTTAAGAAACTTGACCAAATCATATCTCTCTTCGCAATAATACTGCAATATGATATTTTTGAAAGAAAGCAACTCACACTGCCCCACCCCACCCTGAAAATATCATGTAGATAAGACTTACACCACTGCTAACAACCGTAGCTGATGGATGTGACTCTGAGTCACCACGGGCACTACGGATACACCGATTCTGCGCGCTGTAAGGGGAACTCCCAGGTGGATGGACGGATATGCACATACTAAATTTTATTCACATTTGATATAGAGTTCAATAATTAATAATTATTGCCCGTGGCTTGAAGCCACGGGTCCGGGAGCCAAGTGATATTTTTGAAAGAAGGCAACTCACACTGCCGCATCCTACCCACCCCGTGGCGATGCCACTGTTCGGATCGAATTGTTGAATATGTAGGACGAATACACAAACAGTGATTGTATTTTAGTAGACGTTGGAAAAAAAGTAGATATGAAAATACAAAGTAGTACCAACAAACAGCTGCCAGAAATTAATTCCATCATGAAACCAAGAATTGAGAGTTCTCCTCATTAATCTTCTTTTACTTCTTCACAGTAGATATTTCCAAATCTCCTGGTCAAGATGCATCTTCTTCATCGACGGCAACAGACTGAAATCGCGCAGCTTTGGGAAATATGAATAGAATCAGACAATAGTAAAACAGGAAACATAGAAAATGATACAAAAGATGGACCGGGAAAAATAAAAACCTCATCCCGATAAGCTTCAACTATGCATTAGGTCATCCCAAATTCGGGATTCATGAAACCTTTCCATCCACTAAATTGAACAGAGCAGATCTGCAATTCAAAGGTAAAAGTTAGCACGATTCTGAAATCGAAATCTAAAATATAAACATCACTCAAAAACAACAAACGATTTTGATACTCCTCGGGTAATAGAAGTTCACACAACTAAAAAAGAATTGAAGTAAAGTGAATGGAAAAGTATATCAAAGCAACGAACATCAAATTTCAAATTGAAAGAAAATTAGAACGAATGAAATTGATAAAAATGAAGCAAAAATGTACGAATCTTACCGGTGCACGGGAAGTAGGGATCTGCCCGGGGAAATGGGGATGAACCAATATTTATACGGTTGAAAGAACTCAACCGGTGCAAGCAAGGGTTCGTAACGTCCACACTTCAATGATGAATTGAATTGGGAATTGATTCAGGAATTGAATGGTGAATTTTTTTAGGTAAGGTGAATTGCATGGTGCATGCATGAATGCATGAATCAACTCGTTCAGCGTACTCCCAACACAAATCCAAACGCCGAACCACTGAAAAATAATATGCGATAAATGAGATACACATTGTTCATCACAATTGTTAGGTAAGAAATGGGGATGTATTAGATTACTTATCCGGGTCTTCGTTTGGAGCAAATGTTAAAAAACACCAAATCCTCACCTGTATATTATAACGCACCATCAGAATATTAAAGAGTATAAAAGCCGAAAACAGGGTAAGAGGAGAACATGGGTGTGTTACCCCAAGTGAAGAGAACGAACCCAACAAACACAGAAATACTGATCCTCCTTCAAGAATACGATAACCTCATCTTGATAATTTACTTCAAATGCACTGGAAGAGTTGATATCATCAAGGAAGACTTATTTGCAGGTTTCTGTCAAACATAATCAGTTTAAAAATCAAAAATCCAAAATATGGTAAATAACGACAAAAGGAACTATAAAAATATGAACACATGCATAACAAAGGCTAAATGGTGTTGAATGTGAATGAGGTCGTGAGAAGCTCAACCATAATATAACCCTAAACCATAATATTTCCAACCATAATATAATCCTAGGAAGGGGTACCAGTGTTTCATTCTCAACTCGGTGTATGGATAAGTATTGAACAAACAAACAAAATAGAACAAAAGGATAATTTGACATCTTTCCCGATGACATAAACATATGTGTACCAATTTGTCAAAGTTGTTGTGTGCAGTGACAAACATAAAATAAAGAAATCAAAACAAAAACCAAACCATAAAACCAAACAAATGCAGAAGGAAAAAATCAGTCGATGGCCGAAAAAGAACAGACGTAAAGAAATTATCTATACAAAATCGCTCAAAAACGACACCGAAAGATTGGGAAGAAGTGGGCAAAACGACCGGATAATTGGCAGGAATTTTAAGGGTATTTTTGTCCACACACGCGCTTTCCTGCAGTTTTGAGGGGTGATTTCAGACTTTTCACGGATGTTACGTTCTCCTCCTGACCAGGCCCTCTTCGTCACGAACGTTGCATTCTCCTCCATCCCCAGGATCGGCTCTGTCGCGCTCCTCCAAATCTCCCACCGGCGTCTAGAGTTATGAAAATTCAAAATATATCCGGTGGTGCTGGCATCGTCCGTCGTCCGTCGTCACATAGATGTTCGGATGGTGCTGGCGTCTGGCCTCCGTCCACACCGACGTTTGTCGCAGCGTCCGAATCCTAATTAAATTCCTCTCCGCCCGAGTCCGTAATCAATGCCGGCATCCCTTCGGCTCCGTCATAAATGCTTTGCGGAACCGATCAATTGCACTTAACTGCTAGACCGTTACTTCTCTTCATCATCAATGCTCTTGCTCGGGCACCGGTTCAGTTCGCCAAATCGTTCTATATATTGCGCATTGGCCTTCCTGAGGTGTGTTCATCTACCTTCGTCCAAAAGTTCTCCAATTTTAGGTTTACTGTTTGGTCTGTTGCTCTTTTCGCTTTTAAGCATCTGTTCTTCACATCGATTGCACTTCTCCAGGACCCTAAAATGAAGCGAGTTATTAAGCAGGAGTATGATTCTGATAAATTGACGAAGAAACGCCGTATGTTATTCCTGAATTTTCGGATTATGTTATTGTGTAGTCTGTTCGTGCGCTTTGTTTTTTTCACGGCAGCCAGAACCGACTCCATACGAACATCTAAGGTACTGTCCGTAGAATTTATACTTAAGCAACTGTGTAGGATTTATTCTGTTTTTTGATTTATGGTGGTTATAGCGCACCCACAACTCTAAGTATACGGCCAAGCTCCCGGATAATGTTAGTTCACCACCGCCCGAACGGCCTCCAACACTGACTGCAGAAAGATTCAAATTGCCTCCGGATCCTAATGTGACCGCTGCTCATGTCTACTGATGTTTTATCCCGTTTATTGATGCCTACCCATCCTAATGGACACTGAATCTATTCTTATTAGGGCTCGGGATTAGTTGAATCTGCTGGCCATTCAACTGTTGCTGCACCATACCCAGCGTTACATGTTACTGCAGATAGCTCACTAACTTCGGTGGCGTCCAAGTCCCCTCTTGATCCTACAGTCTCCATTGAGGTACTATGTTGCTGAATTGTGTTGCAGATTTATGTTACTTATATGTTCCTGCGAATGTTCGTTGAGCGAATGTGGTGATATTTCTATTGGGCCTCGGTGATGGTAGGTTCTGATGGTCAGACCACTGCCGCTAAATCGAGCCTCGGATTGAATGTTGCTAAAGGTCAGTTTCTGTTAGCTGTAAAACCGCACTCTATTCGTTGCATGCTGACCCTGTTTGTGTATGCCTTACAGCCAATTCGACCAACGATTTCACTGCCACTCCCCTCCATACTTCAGGCACTGCTGGCGAATGGTCGTCCATGGAGACAACGGTTCGTGTATAAACAACTGAGACTGACTCTTTTGCCATCAGCATGTTGATTCGCTTCTGTATGTAGGTGACTGAAGATGATGAATTGTGGATTAGTGTGATGCCCGAGATTGAGACCATTGAGAAGGCTTTTGAGCTAAACTGCCAGAATAACGCCAGCGAGTGCGGCAGCACCTCCTGCTTTGGTCGACCTCCAGTCTAGCGCTACATAAAGGCACTGGCATGCGGACTTCACCGGCATGCACCTGTTCCAAATGTGGCTGCTCCTGCATCTTTAGTCGTCTATTTGCTTTTTGCGTTGTGTCCGACAGATTGTAGTCTTGCATCGTCTACGTTTTGTCCGTCCGATTGTAGTATATCCTTTGATTCCCATCTGCATTGCCAGTGTAATATGAATTGTTCGTACATCAAATGATCTGGATTGTTGTTTGATTTCCTTTACGCAATTGCTGATGTTTTGATGTTCCTTAATCTGGCTGATATCAGAGGAAGTTGATTTTGGAATTTGCAAATGATTCCTGACACTGTTTTTTCGTGTGGATTCTGATGGTCGTTCAAGGTAAGTACCTTCTCTTGCTCATACTTCCAGCTTTGTTATTCAGTTAGATGATAATTTGTGTTTTGTTGTTAATTGCTCACGATTCTCTCCACGAATTCAGGTTTGATGCTGGAAGTTTAGGTCCTACCTCTATAATGATTTTCTGAAAACGACATCTTGAGATGCCTTCTATTCCTGTGGTCTTGGAACTTGGCTTGAATCAGCTTTTCATTGGATTTTTCTTAAGCTTTCCAAACCAAATATTGCTATATTGGTACATCTTGCCTTGATCAACAAAATCGGCATTTGCAAGGTGTTAAATTACTCAGGTAAACACCTATATGATGTCTATTACTTGCTCTGTATTATTCTCTTCGCTTTTCTGGAATCATTTAAACGTAGGTCTTTCAGCACAGAGGCACTGAATCCTCTATAAAAGAATCATTACATTCATTTGCAGGTTGCCTCATTAATATTTCTTCAGTGATTTGTTGCTGCTAAAGAAGAGGTAAACAAGCATCCACAATTTCAAGTATGAAACTGAAAAAATGCCATCACATAAAACCTGC
The DNA here is from genome assembly GCA_025802335.1 of Pinguicula primuliflora. Lineage (NCBI taxonomy): Eukaryota > Viridiplantae > Streptophyta > Magnoliopsida > Lamiales > Lentibulariaceae > Pinguicula > Pinguicula primuliflora. Next base: position 15,360 of record JAOYMZ010021045.1, read on the forward strand.
CTCATTTATGCTCTCATTTTTGAATGTGTTGCAGTGTGCCGGGACTGAATTTTTATTTCACCATGTTTTGCAGTGTGCTGGCATTCGTCTTCTTTCTATTTTTGTTAGCCTATTTGAGTTTTTTTATATGTTTTCATTCTATATGTTCTTTCGATTGATGACTACATTGGTTCGAAATCTGTTATTCAAGTACTTATCTCACTCTCTGTTTTTGGGTATGTTTTTTTTATTCTGCAATTATTATGGTTATTGTTTATTTTTGTGATCATTTTGCAAATTCACTCTCTCAAATTACTGTATGGTACATCCCTGTGTGTAGAGGTACTATCTGTTATTGTCTTCTCAGCTTTAGGGAAAAGGTACTATCCCTGTGTGTATATAGGGGTTGCTTCATGAATAACTCAATAGTTTTCTTACTGTGATATTTGACTTTTGTTCTTGATTGAGTCTAGCAGATTTTGATGGAAGGACAGCCGGATTCAAATATTTTTTACTCTGAACAGGCCTAAGCAGTTCAATGAGATTTCAAATCCAACGGCGAATATGTGATCAGTAGTCACAACCTATTTAAACTCTTTGATCATAAATTCAGAGGTTCATTTGTTGGAGTTTCTTCAGTCTGTCAAAGAAGATTAGTCAGCCATTTGATTATTTTAAAAGGTATCCTTTTCCTATCAACAGTATAAACATTGAGAAAGATTCAGTTAAATCAAAACGCAACGGCTGCAACATTTATGCTCCATCATTGCATATGTGGGGTATCTATTGCATATGTGGGGTATTTAACTGCAACATCTAAGCAGTTAAATTGTTCCATCATTGCATATGTGGGGTATCTATTCTTTGGATCAACATTTATGCTCTCCACATCGAGGCTGCAGCAGAGGGTGGCATCGGAGATGAGTCAAATAATCCATGGAGTGGAAAGCAGAAGCTGCCATAGATGAATTCAGGAGATCAGAGTCTGCCATGGATGAACTGATGGGAGAGCTCGAGTGAAGGTGCTGGCAGGGCCTATGGAGTGGAAAGTAGAAGCTGCAATAAGAGAGCTTGAATGGACACTTGGCCGTTTTTTAGCTAGAATAGAGGAGTGGAAGCGGGAATAAGCTCTTAGTTTTTTGTAGTTAGGTAGAGAAATCTTACGAGCACCCTATTCTTTTTTCTGGCTCTTTGAAGAACGTTGAAGAAATCAAGAAGAAATGTAAACACAATACAAGTGTAGGGGGATGATGAGTAGTTTGATGGAAATATACTTCTTTCCTTTGATCCTTTTGCCTTTGTTCACCCGTTTTATTCTGCAATCCCCAAGCCGGTTCAATTTTAGGTACCACTAACCTGTCTTCCTTTTAAGAACCGAAAAAGCAAATGTGTTGAAAATTTCAGTATCAACGACATGGTTATCGGATGCTGCAGGGTAGAATCATCAAGTGGCCAACAAAAAAGTCTGACCATTGTGTAAAAGTCTGACCATTGACAGAGTGCAGCAACAATATATTCCTATCCAATCAAACCATACAACCAACAGCCTTTTTCCTTCAATTTTTCTCTGGCTGTTCTTCCTCTCTTCCATACCAAGAAAGTAGTAAAAAAAATAAACCAACCAGACTTGCTGGTGCTCAAAGTAAGGAAAATCTCGATATTCCTTATTACAAATCTTTCTTCGAATATGTGTTCAAAGTGGAGAATTTTTTTTCCAAGGTGGAGGGTTTGGAGATTCAAGGTGCGCGACAGATTTCATCCTGACTCACTCCACACCATTTACAAGAAATGAACTTCGATGATGAAGTTTCCCACAAGATCTATTTCTCTTCCCCATTTTAGGGTATGGATATGAGAGTGTCAGCTATTCAAGCTATTATTAGATTTGTTAGAAACAAAATGAGTTTTGTCTAAAAGAAAATATGTTATGTTTGTTGCCATTCTCTACAGAAGATCAATGTATCGCAAAAAATTCAGTTTTTATTATAATGTTTGATAATGAGAACCCACAACAAGTCATCTTAGGTGCGTTCGTTAGCCGGATAAACACAGAAGAATCATGAACCCTGCCTTCCATTTGGAGAAGTTGAAGGATCTTTAAAGTATTTTCAAGTATAGTTATTTTGTTTTTCCTGTTGAGTAGTTCCAAAATTTCTAGATAAGAAATGAAATTTATGCAGCTTATGATACCTGTATTCTATCTTAGCTGTGAAGAAATATTGTGCAAATGGAGAGGAGTGTCTCAGGATATGGGACAATCAACGTGTGGCCTTATCAACAAATCTTAACTAGCGATGCCATGTTCAGAACTGCCGTAACATACTTTTTTAAGTTCGGACCCTTTGCAAATTGTTCGGACCATCTTCATATTTCCATAACAGCTTTGCCCATTACCATGAAGAGGCCCGCAAAAGGTGAAATTGCCCCTGCCAAATTACGCCGTAAGCCTTTCCCTTTTTTATGCTTTCTCATTTTCTTTTTCATTTCATTGAATTAAGATACCTATTTGTATATTTCAATGGCAGCTGGCACCGAATCGATCCGGACGTTCAAGGTAAGAATGCATCCGATCTGCATTTGTGAGTAAATTGCATTTTGAACTTGATTCAACTAGGCTTTTGAATTTAATGGTATTTCGTTGTAGCGCTCCCCCTCATCCAAGCATATGGCAAAAATCCCAGATGGTGTGTGTACCAACTTCTGAACTGAGTAAGTTGCTCATTTGGTTTATTCTGTTGATTTGTATTGTTGAGTCGATTTGTGATCATTTTGGGTTGTCCTGTTGATTTGGATTACAAAAAAAACGTCACTTATAAACGTTAGATTAATAGATATGTTCACATTTGTTAAAAACGTTGCTTATATTTTGGGTCATCCTGTTGTTAAAAAAACGTTGTTTATATTCTGTTGATTTGGGTTATGTCCATATTTGTCAAACAACTTTGCTATGTAGCTAATAAAGATGCTCATGCCCACATGTGTGTTCAAATATTTTTGATGTGTTCAACTATTTATTTGGGTTATGTTGACATTTGTTAGAAAAACTGGAAG
>JAOYMZ010021056.1:0-18386 GCA_025802335.1 Pinguicula primuliflora
GCCACTAGGATCGTCCATTGACGGAATTGGGCACATCGTTAGAAAGCTTATACATAGGAGATCATATGTTCAAGTTTTGGTAATATTCCGACGACGTTATCATCGTTTAACGGAGGGTTCAATTTCCCCTTGGGTTAAGTAGTCCTCGTCGCCGGAACCGGACCAAAACTTGAACACATGATCTCCTATGTATAAGCTTTCTAACGATGTGCCAAATTCCGTCAACGGACAATCCTAGTGGCCGGAATTGAAAAATCAGTACTAAAATCAGGGCAAAAGTCAGAGCCACGGAACCTGCCCATTAAATATAATAATATTATCTACATATACCATTATTGATTATAGAATATTGACCTATGCATTATTATATTTACAATTAATTTATGTAACGAATCTTTTGAAACGAGAAATGAGATTTTCATCTTCTAACAATAAATTTTAATAATATATCTAAAGGGTAGGTTGCATTCACCTATATAGATGAGCACATATTTTAAATTTCGGTCACTAGCATCACTTATTGTCGTAATTAGTCACACGTTGAAAACTTATAAATAGGAGATCAAAAGCCCAATAATTAGGTGTGGTTACGGGGACAAAAAATCGTAATAAAGGACTACATAACCCAAGTTGAAAATGTTAAACGAAATTACATGACTAGTGGTCAAAATTGAAAATGTGTATAAGTTTTCCAACGATACCAAAGCACGAGCTTTGATCATGAATAAGCTTTCAACGATGTGACCAATTCCGTCAATGGGCAATATTAATGGTCAAAATTGAAAATGTGTGTTCATCTGTGTTAACATGTCTTTATATCAAATATTAGAATATGGGTCAGTTGCAAAAGTAACCTTACAAGAAATATGTTTTTGAAAAACAAGCTTAAAAAATGAATCGCAAAAGTAATCTTCATCTTTAAAAATAAATCAAAAATCGAATATATTTAAGTTTACAATAATAAACGTTGATACTAAACCGCCAACTAACATAATTACACCCATTTCCGCCAACTCCAACCACTGTCATGGTTTTTCGATCATCGAAAAATACAAATCAACATTTTTCTTCTATCCTTCTCCATTCTAGGCTCAAATTTTCCGAAAACACATTCAAAGAGAGTGATAGAGAGATAGAGCAACAACAGGCACAGCGTGAATAGAGCGGATCTAATCCGTGTTTTGATCTAATCCGTGAGACATACTAGTGAATAGGTCGCATTTAATTGTATTTCATCAGGTAAGAGTCGAATGCAGTCATTTTGTTTGTTCATTATTTGTGCAGGTATTTATTTATATCAGTATATATACAGTGCATGGTTGGGATAACTAGTATTTCAGTTATATTTGTTTCTCCTTATTATTATTATTATTTTTGTATTCTATTATTTATTAATATTATTATTTTTATTTACTATTTTTATTATTTTTTTATTTTATTTTTTAATATTTTTATTTTATTTTATTTTGCTGAGAGTCTCCACGGAAACAATTTTCCCATCCTGTTGAAGGGTGAAGGTATGATTGCGTGCATCCTAACCTCTCCAGATCCTGCCTAAGGGCGGAATTTACTGGATATGTCTAGTTTGATTTGGTGGTAATTTTGAATTCTAGCTAATTTATGGGCAAGATTATTTAGTTTGCAATATTGGTCATGCATTTTGGTGTGAAAATTCCAATTCCGTGATCCGAACGTTTATTCTGTGGGTTAATTCAGTCAATTTGTGGTCAAGAATGCATGCTGCGGCCTGCGTTCGGTCACCTAACACCTTGGAGTCGTGATTACCGAGCTTGGTCAAGTAACCCGACTACTTGATTCTACGTATTTATACTATGTATATGTTGCTTTGTTTTACAGATGAAGCTGACTTTATTTTATAAGATTGTAAATCTTTATGAAGTAAAAAATCTTCCGGAGCTTAAAGGAATAGACGTCGATTGTAGTTTGAGAGCTGCTCAAATCGAGGAAAACTTATTATTCGCATCTTTATCAAATCTCCTTTACACCAGATATGATCTTAGTAGAGATACAATAAATTTAGTTTTGCAGTACAATCCCAAAAGGAAGTTCGACCATGCAGAATCTACCATTTTCTTGCATGATGATGGCAATGTTTCGGGATTTTTAAGCCAACGTGCGAACGAAGATTCAACGAGATACACCTTGAAAGTTGTTTTGCGTCCTAAGGGAGTGGCAGAATGCACGCAGGCTAACTCCATGATTATGCTGAGACACGAGTCTGTGACATTCGATATGGCAATGTGTGAGACCAAGGCCAACGGACTGGTTGCACATAAGCTCAACGTGAACGAAACAGAAGCCATGATGAACATTCAGGTCAAGTCACCTTGTGCAGATGCGTTTGCAGTAGCGAATGGATCTGACTCGAGTTCACACAGTCTTAACTCGCCGACGCCGAACTATACAAGGGTGCATGACAAGAAAGCATGCTGCGACATACTCCATGTCATTCTCATCAATGCACCCCTTTTTCCTTCCTAAAAGTTAATGGCAAGAAGAGAGGAAGACCAATTTCTTCGCATTCTGCATTAGAAGGCGAAGCAAGAATGAAGCGCAAGAATTGCTGCCAGAAGTGCAATATCCTCAGACATTATGCGAAGACATGCAATAGTGGACATGTTGATAAGGAAAACGAAACTACAAGTGGATGGAAGAAGTGAAATACTACCGTTCGTATTGTACTTTGTCCAATTTTTCATTTGCATGTTGAACATTTAGTTTGGACTTGAGAAGAAGGATTCAGTTGTATTCATTTGCATGATGTAGTCAGGAATTCATCAATGCTTCATTTTTAACATAAGTAACAATTAGTTATAACAGTCGTAATCATGATCTATGAATTTAATGATCCAAAAAATGATCTATAATATCATTCATCACTTTCATTCCAAGACGCTGGAGTTCTCTTATTATTCCTGATAATACACGTATCATACGTGGTTATCCCGAATATCTCATTCGAGCCTCAAACTCGCCAATCAGTGTCGTGTATAATGCAGCCTACGACTGCGAGTAATCATGATCTTATTGCCAGGAATGATCATTTGTGCAATCATGATCTATTCGTTAGCGTAATCATAATCTATAATTTAATTCATCACTTCCAATATTTCGGAGCTCTCTCATTATTGCTAATATACACGTAATCCGAATATCGATGTCGAGTACGATGTGGCCTACGAGTAAAGCGAGAATGTACGTGGTGAACCCAGATACTGATTTTGGGTCATATGGCTAGGGAGTAGGGGGTGTCTCCTTAGCCCTTTAAGCTTATGACAATAATTATATATTAAATTATAGCACTTAGCCCTTTAATATCCCGTATAACATAGTCAAAACAATTACAACAATCAACAAGATCGCGACATATCGTGGTTATTCCGGAAGAGATATGCACCAACTATCCTGTAATAAGCACATCCGTAATTTGAGCTTTGTCATATATTTTAGTCATGCTTGAATATCCCAAATACCGTTATACGAACAAGCACATCAGCGGAGTAACAAGATGTGACTATACGTGATAAACATGGATAACGCAGTCAAACCCTAAACTATTAACCCTAAACAACAACAGTCCGTTAATTACTCTTAAATTCATAATTGTCGCATACATAATTCATCACTTTTACACACTTTAAATTTGTTGTAATGCCTATCTAAACAGCGAGACATACAATATATGATTGATTCATATCCAAGTCAAGTTGCTTTTACGAGAAATGTATTAAAGTCTCTTTGTTTTTAATGTACTTGAAAATATTGTCTCCAATCTCACAAGTACCTGAGCATCCACTCAAAACTAATGTATCCATAGGCATACTTTTCCACTCATACTCACTTAGCGGACGAGTAGAGTAATTAGAGTTTTGTCATATATTTTAGCCATTCCTGAATATCCCGAATAGCATTGTCGGAACAAGTACATCAGTCGAGTAACAATGTGCGACTATATGTGGTAAACCCAAATAATGCAGACAAAACCTAAACTATAGGGATTTTTCAATATGCATTGCGCGGCTATATATGGTGAACCCGGATATCTCAGTCGGGCCCTAAACCATAGAATTTTTTTCCTAACACATCAGCACAGCGCGTCTTTCATATACTGCGTATGTAGTCTTTTCATGTTCTACGCAAAGTTGATGTTGAACAACTGGATACCACGTCTACGATGCAATTATGATAATTCCAGTCCGTATAAATATATGCAACAACGATAGGAAACCAACTCATCATTCACAACATGGCTCTCGACAAAATAAGGCACACCGGCAGTTATCTTCTGTGCAGTTTCTTCTACCAATTAACCTCCACTTTTATAAGAGAAGTGATGTTGGTGTGTCTTTCGGAATAAAGTGATAGCGTGCAATTGTGAAAAAATTGAAGACATAAAGAGTCAAACTATGGTGCTTGATACTCCTACAATTTGTACTTGTTCTGCAAATACTGTCAGGTAGTGCTGGTGTGTCTTCCGGGATAAAGAGAGAATCAAGAATCTTCCTCGAAGTGTAGGGAAAGAATCTTCATAATAGTATATAGCAAATGAAGTGTTGACAAAGAGATTCATTCGTACCTGACAGTGCAGAATAGCTTATGGTTTAGTTAATTTCAGTTTGTATTTTGTAAAATCTTATTTATAAAACATTAAAATTTCATTACATACACGATGAGTAGAATAGCCTAGTTAGAACGAACACATTTCAATCGAAACGATTGTGACCAAACATGGTTAACCCCTCGAACCATTCGTGCTTCAACTATCCATTAATAAACACAACATCGGTTGTTCTACCACGTGTGATGGAAAAAGAGCGACTATACTTGTTGAACCCAGATACCGGAATCTACCCTAAATCGTGAGGATTTTGTATTCCAATTTACGTAACACGAATATTGGTTCCATCTCGACCCTACGTGGTTAACCAAATATATTTTACGGGCCCTATACCTCAAACCCTAGTTCATTTCCCGAAGAAACGTGTCAGATACTACATTAAATCAAAGACTACGTGTGTCTTCAAAATTTACGTCATTTTGTGCACAATAAATGAGAAACAGCTGGATACCACGTCCTCGACACAACTAATTATCCTTTAAATAGATGTAACAACAACACGAAATGCATTCTCATCCACAATATGATTGCCAACATCACTTCCTTCTTCGGCACCATCTTTGAATCCGTCAGAATAAGTTTAAGTGGTGCTAGTGTGTCTTTCGAGATAAAGAGAACCAGCATCTCTGTACAGTATCTTTTGTTCCTTGGCTACCCGTTCAACCTTCGAGAGCTGCCTGTACATATTGGGGGACATGTACTAAATGTATGTACCAAATCATTCAGCTTAGCGACGATTTATGCAATATCTTTTACTGGTTTCACCTCCAAGCTGTAACAAGATGCGCAACGTAAAATTGAGATACACAAATCTTCCAAATTGATGACGATTATTAGTATAGTTCTTTGTGTCATTTATCAATGTATGAAGCATCTCTTTTAGTTTCTTTGCGATGATATTTGTAACTAACTGTTGAGTTTATATTATTAATAAAATTGATGAAATGATTGATATGATGTATTTTATTTTAATTTTTATTCTCTGTTTACGACATCCAGTTGAACAATATTCTGTCAAATCATAAAATTCGGAACCCGGATGTTCATTCATTTATAACCTAAATTCATGAGTTGGAATAAGCACAACAGTCAGTGGGAACCGTATGCCATAGGCAGCTATTCGGCCTAATACGTTGACGTCCATCATACGCTGGTTGATGTCACTTTGAATGACAGAGTCAGTGACGAATTTTATTTCAAAAATCAAAACAATCCATTCATTTGGAACCTAGTATTACATTCATTCATAACAAACCATTCGTTTGGCCCGATGAGGGTGCGTCATTTTATTATTTTCAGCATTATACAGTGAGCATTTTTTTTCATAATTTCTCTGTGTTGTTTCATGTTCTGAGATGCTGGGATGGATTGGAACGGACAACAATCAGTTCCCGTTGAGCTCACCATGACTATACGTGTGTGCCTATCGAATTCACCATGACTGAACCAAAATTATACGTGTGGACCGTATGTCAGTCGGGTTCACTGCGACTATACGAAATAGATAGGTCGAGGCATTCATGAAAGTTTTCTTTAACTGTTTTGGCATCATCTTCCACTATTCTATTGACGCGTTAACGCACAACATATGCAGCTATTGGTTGATGTTATCTCGAATAGCAGAGTCAGTGACGACTTTCATTTTAAAAATCAAAACAATCTATTCGTTTGGAACCTAGATAGCACATTCGTTCGGAACCCGGATAGTCGAGACTAGATGAACCAAATTATCAACATTCTAGATCCTTCCTATTTAATTTTCACGAGCCGTCCAGATATGATTACTCCGGTGACCATGGCGGCGTATCGTTAGGCGAGACAGACGAACCGCAATGCTGAAAGGCATCATCTTCCACTGTTCCATTAAAGCGTTCACGCAAGGCAGCTATTCGGCCCAACACATTAACTTTTATCATGCTGTGGTTGATGTCACCGTGTATGGCTCGCTCTCCAAGTAATTCGGCCTGAAGGGCAAAGTCAGAGGCAACGTCAAAGAATTTGATTGTGTCAGCCACCCGACAAAGTTTAGAGGCAGAAGCAACTAAGTTGGGCAATAAGATCCAAAATATGGTAGCAATCCGAGCTACATTAGTATCGTCAAGGTTATCCAGACTGAACATATCGGTTCATGACGATCATGGTGTTCAGCGGTTACAAAGTCAAAGGCTGTAGTAGCCGCAACAAGGTCGTCGAGAGTTACATTAGATGCAAAGTTGCCTGGGTTTTCGGCAATGTTACATATGGTAAGGAGGTGTGTAGCTTCGGAGGTGAAAGCGGTTGCAAAAGCGAAGATGACACGAAAGTCAATGAATGAGACAACAATAAGGTCGGAGGCGATCACGACAAGGGCGGTAACTGAATCGGCTAAGGCTGCGATGGTAGCTTCCGTGGTTTGAACTTTTAAACTCTCTCAATTGGAGATGATACAGTAAAAAGTCTTCTGACTGTTGACGTGATTAGAAGGTATTAAGACGGTTTAATATTTTATTTCTTTTCTTCCTTTTCTTTTAATGCTTTTTAATTAAAAGAACAATAGAAGTAAATAAAAAATAATATATGTGGTTACTTTTTGAAATAGATATTTTGCAGAAGTTATTCATCCAATTTATCCATATATCTAACGGGTAGGTTGAATGCACGTACACAAATGAGCACACATTTTAAATTTTGTCCACTAGCATCACATATTGTCGAAATTGGTCACATCGTTGGCTTATAAATAGGAGATCAAAAGCTCTATGATTAGGTGCGGTTACAGTGACGAACAATCCTAATAAAGGGCTACTTAACCCAAGTGGAAAATATAAACGAAATTACGTGAGTAGTGGTCAAAATTGAAAATGTGTATAAGTTTTCCAATAATATTAAAACATGAGCTTTGATCATGAATAAGCTTTCGACGATGTGACCAATTCCGTCAATGGACGTTGTTAGTGGTCAAAATTGAAAATGTATGCTCATTTGTGTGTTTATTTATATTTGTGTGTGTTCAGTAGTTGAATTAATTAGATTTGATTATTATTGTTCTCTAATAGGATAAAATTATTTTCAATTTGACAATTAAATCAGCAAATATAACGATTCTTTAATTATGTGACTGATGACTGCCCTTTCTTCCAGATACAAAGTAGTCCGCCCGAACGTCCAGATGAATTTTGGTGAAAATATGAAAAATCGTCGCCTGGCCAAATTCATTTACACATTCTAATGTTAAGTTCCTCAATTTTTGTCTCTTGAATACACACCAATTCAGCTTCAACATCTGTATGATCTTCCTCACGTTTGTCTTTTTAATGGAGGTTGGATCACAACATACAACTGTAATATTATGTTTTGGACTATAACCATTTATCTGGGATCATAATATTTTGGACTGAAATATTTATTGTTGTATACTTTTTTTATAGCTAAAGATACCAAATCTATGTTCCACCTTTTGTGGTTGAAAAAAAGATTTATGGAACAGAATAACAGCTGAAATTGAAAGAAAACCTGATGAAAGTTTGTGTTTAGCTGGTGATTTTAATGCTGTCAGGAATGTTGAAGAATGCATAAGTCTCGTAGCTCCATCAGTCAGAAATGATAGATTTCAACACATTCATATTAGGAGCAAAGCTGATTGATTTGCCATTACAATAAAGAAGCTTTACGTGTTATGGAGGGAGAGGAACATCAGGTGGTAGATTGGAACGATTTCTGCTGAATGAAGTCTGGTTAAATCGATGGCCAAACTTGTATCAACATGCTATTGAGAGGTCTCTATCTGATCATTGGCCCCTCGTCCTCAAGACTAAAGAGCTAGATTGGGGACCAAAGATAATAAGGACTTTAGATTGCTGGAGCAATTTTGAAGGCTTCAAAGAAGTTGTAAGAACCGAGTGGAGTGCCATGGAAGTCACTGGTTCACGGGGCTTCATATTACATCAAAAATTGAGGATACTTAGGAATAAATTGAATTTTTGGAACAAGAATGAATTTGGCATGTGGACAGGAAGATTGATCGGCTAAAATTGATGATGGCAACACAGGATCTGAAAGCTGAATTGGGTATTCTTCAACCAGATGAGCAGATGGTCAGAAAGAAAACTTGGAAAGATTTGCAGCAAACAATGCTGAACAAGGAGCAAATAGCCATGCTATATGAGGTGCAGACTATGAAGAATGCCATAACTTCTCACTTCCAAACACTATATGAGGCAAAGAGAAAATGTGAAGTTAGCCTGGACCTCCCTGCCGAGAAAAAGATCTCCCAAAGTGATAATGAAATGCTTAAAGCAGACTTTACAATTGAGAAAATCATGGCAGCAGTCTGGAATTGTCATCCACAAAAAAGTCTTGGACCGGATGGATGCAATTTTTTCTTTTTGCAGTAGCATTGGGACGTCCTGGAAGAAGATTTCTGTCTTTACATCTAAGATGTGGGAAACTAGCAAAAGGATTAACCTCGACATGGATCACACTTATCCCTAAAGGAAGCAATCCAACAGCGCTAGAACATTATCGACCTATTGCCCTGATAGGTTGTAGATATAAAGTGTTGGCAAAAATCCTTTCAAGTAGACTAATGTCATTGGCTCACTGATTTCCTGGAAACAAATTTGTTTTCTGTAGGGACGACAGATTTTAGATGGTGTGCTGATTGCTAATGAAATTCTCCACTCATTTAAAAGAAGCAGAAAACCACTGCTTATGTTCAAACTGGACCTCACAAAAGCATTTGATACTATTAAATGGTCTTTCCTAGAGGTGATGCTAAGAAAGATGAGCTTTTCAGATAAATGGTGTGCTCGGATAATGGAATATGTTTCTACAGCACGAGCAGCAGTGCTTGTCAACGGAGCCAGCACTGTGGAATTCAAATTACTACGTAGTTTAAGGCAAGGAGATCCCCTTTCTCCATTGTTGTTCTTGATTGTTGCTGAAGGACTTCATATCATGATGCACTAAGCTACTAATCTTAACCTCTTCACAGGAGCACAGGTTGGAGGAGTCACTATCTCGCATCTTCAATATGCCGATGAAACCTTGCTCATAGCAGAAGGAAGCAAAGAAAATGCTCTAATTATGAAGGGAGTAACACATACTTTTGAACTCTTATTTGGTTTAGCAGTAAATTTCCAAAAGAGCAGTTTGTATGCACTTGACATTCCTTCTCACAATTTATTAGTGTTTGCAGGAATTTTGCGTTGTCAAACTGGATCCTTGTCATTCATATATCTAGGACTACCGGTGGGCGACAATCCTGGCCAGTGGAGAATGTGGAAGAGACTAATTGACCAAATGAAAAAATAATTACATACTTGGGAGAACAAGTTTCTCTCTTTTGCTGGTTGTGTAACATTGTCGAAAGCTATCCTTACTAGTCTCACAATTGATTACTTGTCTCTTTTTTTGGCTCCTAAGCAGGTCATCAAGCAACTCACAGGAATCATTACACGGTTTCTGTGGTAGAAGAAACCAAGTCAAACCAGACCTGTGCACTGGATCAAATAGAGACATGTCTGCGTGGAGAAGAAGGCCGGTGGACTTGGATTAAAAGACCTGTGCATCCTCAATGTTGCATTACTGGTTAAATGGCTCTGGAGGTTCAAAGAGGAGCAGGACAGCTCGTGGAGTATAGTCATACGCATCAAATACTTTGAGAGGCATGAAAGGACATCAGAGTTATTCATACTTACTTTGCCTGACAACACCTCACGTGTCTGGAGTGATATGTGGCAGTCTGTAGCAACAATAGCTTGGTTCAACAACAGTATCAATTTTCGTCTAGGGAATGGTGTTGAAGCACTCTTTTGGAAGACTAACTTGACAGAGGAAGACACATTGACAGCCTTATACAGCGATCTCTATCGCATAACTCTGCTGAAAAATATATCTATGCAACATGCTACAACACCCACCGAAGGAGCTACTGTTCTTCAATCAGAATTCAGTAGGCCACTTAGATCATGGGAGCAAGAACGATATGATCAGCTTCAATATCTAGTGAGCCTTCAAATGCTACAAATACAACAGGCTCATACATGGCAATAGACAAAGGCCGAAACAGGTAAATATACTGTAGCTTTTACCTACCACCTCTTGCATAGGGAATCTACACTTGACATTGCTCCCAGCAGAATTTTTCTGGCAGTAGCATGGGGTCATCTAGCTCTAAAGAGAATACAAGTATTCACCTGGTGTACTATAAACATCGTATTGCCATTATAGATCAATTGAGGCACCCAGAGTATCTATATCTGAAGCTGCAGGACGATGTGTTTTTTTTGTTAAGCAAAATTTGTATTAATCACAAAATAGTTACAAGTTGTTCATTCTCATGAACATCCTACCATACAACTATTTGGATCATGCAGCCATGATCCTATCCTATGTACAAAAGAGCCCCTCTTTGGCCAAGCTATAATCCATATCCAAGTTGTTACCTGAATTTTTATGAGGTACGTATTTGGTGGTATCTCTTTTCCTTCAAAATGCCTCACATTTCGCAAATGCCATAGGATCCAAACCGTGGCCAACTAGATTATCCTCCATACGTCTGTTTTGATCCCCATCCCCTTGCTCAGTTCAAACTCATTGAGTGTATAACACTCTGTTTGTGGAAGAATTCATTGACCAACGATTTTGTAATTGCTTGCACGCCATAGAAACATGGCAGGCTATCACAACATGGATGGAAATCACCATAGAGCCTCAGACTGAAACTTATCAGCACTTTCTATCTTTCACAAAAGAATTCAAAGGCAAGACTTGGAAATAAATAGGACTTGCAACTTGGCAAGCTCTTACCTGGTACCTTTGTAAAGAGAGGAACTGCGTGAGATTTGATGAAGAAAGTATGTTAAATATTATTGAGATCATACAGTCGAAAGTTTGGTATTAGATTGATGCCAAAAAACTACAGCCTCCGACAAACACCATAAGTAATTGGATGCGACAACCTGCGATTTTGTTTCGACCATGTCACTAGTATATATTGCTAGTTATGTTCCTTATGTTTGTTGCTTTGGTTACGGACTTTGATTTGTATAGACTTTATAGTTTTATATGAAATGAAGATCAATTACCCAAAAATATTGTGATCCAACCTCTTAAATTTGTCATAAAATTTCAACTATAAAATGAAATTAATTTTAAACATTGTATTATATCATAACAATCCGATTAAAATTTAAATTTTAAATTTTGAATCCTGTATTTACACCGTTCCACGCGCACAAAGTTGCGTGAACTGACTACATTATTTAGACGAGAAGAATCTGGCATTCGGTTTTTCTCCTCTACTTCGAACGTGGCCCCGCCCGTCTCTAGCTGTTAACTTTCCAACAGTCTCTCGCAAGTCGCACCCACCGGCCACCAGAGTTGTTTTGTTGTAGATTCTGTGACTGTTCTTGTTTCTACAAGAATATATAGATCTGGATCAGGCGCGGAGTACGCCGGTGGTTACGGCGCTGCCGCCGATGACGAAGTCGGCTGACTCGAGCGCTGGTACCAGTTCCGGTGAATTTTCGGTCAAGTTCGAGGACGATGCTCATCGCGTAAAACCTGCTGTATTGGTCGAAAAAGCAGATACTACACCGCACTCCAATGGCTTTGCCGGCATCAGCTCTTCGGGTATGCTCCCGTTTTCTACTGAGAATTAAGTTGATTAACTGTAGGATTACCGATTGTGGAACGAACTTTGATGAACTTAGGATGATTGTACCTTTGTTTGGTTGTAAGAGAGTTGCTAATTTGCTATGTTGTTGTGATTGATATCGAAAGGGAACGAGGAGGCGATTTTTCCTAAAGTTCATTCTCTGACGCCGATGACGAAGTCGGCTGAGTTGAGATCCTGCACCAGCTCCGGTGAGGTTGAGGTCAAGTTCGAGGACGATGCTCCTCTTGTACAACCCTCTGTGCCGGATGGTAGCTCAGCAGCTTCCCCGTTCTCCAATGGCGGTGCCGGCAGCAGCTCTTCCGGTGAGTTTGTAGTTTCTACTGAGTATTGAGGTAATTAACTGTAGGATCACGGAAGGAGAAGTATTTGTGATGAATTTTTAAGTGGTTATACCTGGGGTGGGGATGATGCTATTTTGGTTTAATTGTGCAAAATTTAATCGGTTGTTGTGGTTGATGTTGAAAGGGAATAAGGAGCCGATCTTTCCTAGAGTTCATACTCTACCCTCTGAGGTTTTGTCAGAGAAGTTAAAGCTGCCAGAAGGATTGCAGCGGTCAAAAACCGAGCGGCAAAGGCATGATAATGTACTTGCACGTGATGCTGCGATGATTTTTGATAATCGGATTTCTGCACAACAGAAGGTAAACATCTTCTCTAGAATATTATTATAATGGATTTCTTTTGGCTTTGCATCTCAAATTAGAAGATAAATTTCTATTCTGATTGACTGTACCAGTTATCTGCAGAGTTATAATGCAATGCAAAAAAAGGATAACTATCTGATCTGAAATCGTTTTTGTTGCCATGAGGTTGTGTGTTTAAAATGAACTTGTATCTAGCTTTAGTTGAATTTTGGCTGGCTAGTTTGTCTGTGCAGTTATGTTGCATATCCACCTAATGTTTGGGCCTACAGTTTTAATTCAATTCTTCAAGTTGAATTAGTGTATTGTTCTGGTAACCGTATCATTGCTTCTCTGTTACCCTCTACTGTTGTTTGCACTTCCCAAATATCAACATATTTGTGTTGTTTGCACTTTTCAAATATAGAAACATACAAGCAGGTGTTTTGGATCTTCGCTGCTGGAACCGATGTTTAATATTTTTTATGTAAGCTGTTTTTAATGTTGAATATATACATTGACTTTGTCACCAGAAATTTGGTGTTTAGTTCGTACAGAATATAGTGTTTCCCCTGTTAATGATATACTCAAATTCCTCCTTGTACTTCCATCATAAACCGGATCTTTCTTATTTCAGTGAAATGCTTTGTTTTTTTTTGATAGGCAATTTAGAGTGAAATGCTTTGTTACAAATAGTTTCAGATATTTAGAATTATCTAATTGTTCGAAGTGGATGGAATTTTTGTTAAATAAACTCAACATCTCTACTTGTCCAGCCTTGATACATGCGTGGGATTGGTTAAATATTTGAAATACTGCAGCTCAAATTGTTGAACAGAATTGCTACAGTTAAGGATGACGGTACTGTAGAATTTGAAGTTACAGGAGATGTTGAAAGCACCCTTGGAATGGGTTCTCTAAGCACATACAATGAAGTGGATGAAGTGCCCGTTGATTGCACACAAGTTCAGCATATCCCTCCACTGCAGATAGTAATGCTTATTGTTGGAACTCGTGGAGACGTGCAGCCATTTGTTGCTATCGGAAAACGATTACAGGTATCTCAGCTATTCGGGTCTCAATGTAACAGAAAACATGCACTAACTTATACTTCTGCTTTCGAAAGATCCAGATTATCTTGGGCAGAAAAAGTGCTAATGTTACTTTTTTCCCTTGATTTTCTACGAACAGCAATACTTTAGCTTTTGTATTGCATCTGTTCTTTGGTCTCATATGAAGTTGTTGATTAAAATGCTTGGGTGCAGGACTACGGGCATCGTGTTAGACTAGCTACACATTCCAATTTCAAAGAATTTGTCTTGACATCTGGGCTGGAATTCTATCCTCTTGGCGGAGATCCAAAAGTTCTTGCTGAATGTATGTTTTTAATACCTTCCATGGAGTTGATTTTGTGATTTTGCTGCGAAGTTTTGTTCATCACACCATGTATTATGCATTCTTCTTGAGGGAAATGGCTGAGAGTTGATTTGTATGACGTAGTTGTCTTTTGTGATTGGCAGCTTCAGCTTGCAGCATGCATATTCTTTTTTCTTCCCTTTGAAGATATGGTTCTAAAATATTTTCAGTACGCAGTCTTGGAATATTCTGGGATCCTAATGTATAGTGTTTTCTGTGCACGGATTATTGTTATATTCATGGATCTGAGTACAATATTTAGTTAAAGTTATCATTGTTCTGCTTTAGTTTTCTGCGACATTAGAATAGTTTATTCTCCATTCACGATGCACAGGCACATGATAATCTGATAATTCAGATAATTCTTTTCTGCAGACATGGTTAAAAACAAAGGTTTTCTGCCCTCAGGGCCATCAGAAATACCGATACAGAGAAATCAAATAAAGGATATAGTATATTCACTACTTCCAGCTTGTAAAGAGCCTGACATCGACACTGGAATTCCTTTCAAAGCTGATGCCATCATTGCTAATCCTCCAGCATATGGTTTGACTATCTGTCTTTTCTTTCCTATTTAACTGACCTTTGGTGTTTTTTTCTTGTTCTGTATGTTTATGTGCATTCATTATTATATACTTTGCAAACCATCATTTGCTTGTCAAGCTGTCAATACTTTTTAAACTTCAGACTTGATCCCTTATTTAACTTACTAGATCTAGGCTCAGAGTAGACACTGAGCAGGAAAGGCGTTACGATAGTAATGCTATCTTTTCTTTGATTTATATTATTTTATTATGACACGTTTCATGGAGTTAGTCCAAGTTCCTATTTAGCGTGCTAGGATATTGATTTGGGCTTATAAGTATGCACGTCTCGTTCTAATCAAATTTCTATGTATCGATTGGTATAAGGGTTGATCTATGTGCTTATCCGGAGAATTTTACAGGGCATACACATGTTGCTGAGGCATTAAAAATACCAATTCATATATTCTTCACTATGCCGTGGTCGTAAGTCACATCTGAACCATTTTGAGCTAGATAGAGCTTTTTTAATCATAAGAGAATTTGTTGATTCTTTCAAACTTTGTCTCCTTTGTTAGTCACTTTCTTATTCTTCTAAATGTTAGTGTTTTATGCCAGACCAACTAGCGAATTTCCCCATCCACTGTCCCGCGTAAAGCAGCCAGCTGGATATAGAGTGCGTCTTGAATGATCACTCTGTTTTGAGTTTTTTTAAAGTTTTGCATATTTTAATGTCATTTTACCATTCTGTGACATTTGTTTCTCGCATGACTTCGCAGTTATCATATCAGATTGTGGACTCCTTGATTTGGCTGGGAATGAGAGATATTATAAATGATGTAAGGAAAAAAAAGTTGAAGCTACGACCAGTCACTTATTTGAGTGGTTCACAGGGATCTGAAACGGATATTCCATATGGATATATTTGGAGTCCTCACCTGGTTCCTAAGCCAAAAGGTACTGTTACTGAAAAAAATCTTGATTTTAACTTTTAAGAATGTAGTCCTATTTTCAAGCCATGCGTAGTTTCATTATGTAAGACATCTATTAAAACTTGTTTTGGCCCAAATGATAACATTGATGTTGGTTTTAATCCCTTGTTGCTAATTTAGCTTTCTTTCTTGCAGATTGGGGTCCTAAAATCGACGTCGTTGGATTTTGCTTTCTCGATCTTGCATCAAATTATCAACCACCAGATGCACTTCTAAACTGGCTTAAAGCTGGTCCAATGCCTATCTATATTGGCTTTGGAAGTCTTGTAAGTACTTCACATCCTGCAATTGAAACTTTCATCCTCCACCCCACACCCACACCACCACCCATCCCCATCCCCACCACCCCCAAAAAATGAATCCTCCATTTATGGTGACAGCGTCCTGGAACATGCCATATCATTGCTTCCTCACAGCATATTTTTCAAAGTTAAGCTAATGCTTCTACATCAAAGTATTTATGTTCCATAGATATTTTTTTTCCTCACCGCAGCCTGTTCAAGAGCCTGAGAAAATGACACAAATAATTGTTGAAGCCTTAGAAATAACTAAACAACGAGGAATCATCAACAAGGGTTGGGGTGGCCTTGGCAACTGTGAGTCCTTATTCCTTCTTTGTTTTCTCTACAAATTATTTATGATTTATGGTTTTATGGTTCTTGTGGAACTCGCTGATTGAGGTGTATCATTATTCTCAGTGGCTGTAGGCAAGGAATTCGTGTATCTGCTGGATAACGTTCCTCATGACTGGCTTTTTTTGCAATGTGCGGCAGTGGTGAGGAATTTTTTTTTCCCTCTGTTTAGATTTCTAATATTCATTGTCAAATTATCATTCTTTGGGTGCACAAGATGAATTAAATGTAGGAGATAGATTTAGTTTGATGAGATATATAAGATTTTAGCTTTTTGAATATAGTATGATTTTAAAATCTTGTTAAATAGCAAATATAATTCTTATGCGAGTATTTCAAAATTGATGTGAATTTACTAAGGTGTCCTTTATTTTTTAATATAAAAATAAATTTAAAATAATTAGATTTTCCGATTCTTTGTCCATTCTATAATTAGATCTAAGTGTTATCACAATCTCGATAATCTTGATTAGAATTCTGCACATAATTCGTTTATTCGGCACCGTAAGTTTACTCTTGGGTATCATGCAATATTCGAAAATCCTAGTAAAATAAATAAACAAATGAGCTCGATTTTAGGTATCGATTATTCGGAACCAGAAACTATATTGAATAAGTAAAATATGTATAATACAAAAAAATCTGAGAAAAATATATTATAAAAAACATTATTTGTAATTAAATTTTGGTACCATAATTCAAAATATATTATTTTTTATAGTTTTTTTATAATTTTGTAAGGGAGCGATAAATTAATAAATTCAATTAATATCTCAAACTTTCACACTAAAGTCACAAATTCAATTTACTGCATGCGATTACCCCATAGTTATTATCTGGGTATAGTGTTGAACTACAAAATGTTTTCATACACATCCACTCCTAATTCCCACTGCATCTTGCATCAAATCATTATTTATCACCAATAGTTAATCTTGTATTTCACTTTCCTGCGAGCTCTCATCCCCTACTGTGTTGCCGTACCTATTCTTATCCTTTACTTGACCATTGTTTATAGATACTTGCTTGAAGGTGGAATCGTTTTTGGACAACCCAGTTTTATGTACATTTATTGCATGTGCTGCTATTCTTTTTATAGAGTTCATTTTTCTTAAAAGGAACGACGATTTATATTTATTTTGGGGTAAGTAATTGAACGTTCGCGTGTGAATTACTGGTTATAATTAGGTATTAAGTATTAGGAATCCCGTGCTCATGAGCTACCGGTGTGACTCAATTCTGATAGGTTTTCTGATCAGCAAGCAGTGCATTTGATGTCACTTTGTTTTCAGGTTCACCATGGAGGTGCAGGAACAACAGCTGCAGGCCTTAAAGCTGCGGTATGACTTGCGTATTGCTACTTAGTGCATTTTCTATCCTTTTGTTTTTGGTAACCTTTGGGTATCCAAGTCCTTCGGATCTTCCTAGTCCCATAGGGGTTAGACAAACCGGTTGAATTAGGGTCAAAGCCCTAGGCCGTGGCCCAAATGAATTGTTTTGTCCCAGTGGAATTTGAACCTGAATTCCCAATTATGGGATTGCATTTTCTATCCTTGTTGCTTCAATTACCTAACTATGCATGTATTTATCCTATTCCTGTGTATATATATCACAAAACTTCAAATCTCGAACTTATTGTCCCGACTTCTAATCGTGAGTTTTGGGTGTTGATCTGACATTAATGATGAGATGATCGCTTAAATGATCATAATTCAATGGTCATGATTACAATTCAGTACCATAAGAATAGTAATCCGGACCATAATTCGGGACCTGAAAATTTCTCTCTCTATATAGCTTAATACTTTTATTGGATGCAGTGCCCGACAACTATCATTCCCTTTTTTGGCGACCAACCTTTCTGGGGAGATAGAGTTCATGCTAGAGGTGTCGGTCCTCCACC
>JAOYMZ010021067.1:0-34739 GCA_025802335.1 Pinguicula primuliflora
GATAGTTCAAACACCTATTAACAAATCTGTCAATGGCAAGTTGTGGGTTAAAATTGATGGGAGAGAGTATGAAGTCACTGTAGTGGAAGTTGGAGAAAAAAGGGAAATTGAGGAAGTAGAAGACTTCTCGCAAACAGATATCGAATTAACAAGCAGCTCTAAAACTGAGTCAGAAGAAGAGGATGAGATATCAATGACAAAATTCAAAAAGAAAATCAGAAGCTGGGAAAAATCACACAATGATGATGATGTGGAAAATGTAACACCAGATCTGGACAAGGACTGGGAGGAAATGGAGGATGTCAACAGTAAACAAAGAACGAATATGAACACCAAACTATATCCACAGGAGGAACAAGGAGATGGGGTAAAGGAATGTCAAGAAACACAAAAAGAAAAATCAGATACATACGAGTCTGATTTAGATGATCAAAGTTAGCAGGAAGAAAGAGATGACACGAGCAGAAAGAAAGAAAATGGGCAAATTCTGGAAGCCCACAAGAGTAGATTGGTGGCCAAAAAACAGTACTCAACTTAGACAGGAGGAAGAAACGAAAAGTAAAGGAGATGAGGAGCAAACTAAGAACAAAGACAAAGACAAAGATAAGGAAAAAGAGGATAAGGAAGTTGAATTTGTGAAGGAGAAAGAATTTTCAGAGAAAATGTGGAACAAGAAATGCCTATAGATGAGGAAATAGATGATTCAGAAAATAAAGGAGAAAATACACTGGGGAACATGGAAGAAAAAGAAACAGATAATGAAATAGAGCTAGAAATACAAGGAAAGATAATGGAAATTCTGGTGGATGGAAACACAGAAGGTCAAAAAAGGATGGAGGTAGAAATAATACCTGAAACGCAGACATATGAGGAAAATGGAGAATCATCCAGAAGGAAGGCTGAAAGCAAAAAGAAAACAGTGAAGAAAAATAAAAAATGTACAAGGCAAAGTCAAAACAACATGGACATCAGGGAAGAGTGGAATGCAGTACTTGAGGCATCAGTCGAGAAAAAAATAGCTAAGAAAAAATCCTTAGAGAAAGAAGCATCAAAAAAGAAAGAAGGACAGACAGCAATGTCAATCAAAGAAATTTCAATCTTAGACAGCAACATAATGGCATCAAACACAAGAAATCTGAAGGGTGAGGCACAACATAATTATGAGATGGGAAAAGAATTAGGAGTCACACACAAAATAAGTGAAGTAGATACAATTGAAAAGTTCATCAATCTGGAAAAATCTGAGAAAAATATTTAGCAAGCAGGAAGAGCGAAATCAGTAGTGCATCTGTAATACAAAAGACAAAAAAAGAAAGAAAGGGAGAAAGAGGAGTAACACGATGCAACTACTTACCTATAACGCCAAAGGAATAGGTGGTTATGGCAGGAGGAAAAGAATAAGAGAGCAACTGCAAAAACACAAGATAGATTTTGTATCCATTCAAGAAACAAAAAAAGAGGTCATAGATGAAAGAATGGCAAAAAGCCTGTGGTATACTGATGATATGGACTGGGTTTACACAGGAGCATTGGGACAATCAGGAGGACAAGTATGCATCTGGAATAAATCCAAATTCCAGAGGCAAGGGTACTTGGAATCTATGGAAAGATTGAAGGAAAGGAGATTGAATGCAATATTGTAAATATTCATGGTCATTCAGAAGTAGAAAAGAAGTGTGAACAATGGGTGTTCATAAAAGAAAAATATCAGGGGAAAGAGAGTGAAAAATGGGTAGTAATGGGAGACTTCAACGCAATTCTGCACAGAAGTAAAAGAAAAGGAGCAGTAAACATGAACTACAACAGGGAAATAAAAATGTTTACGAAATTTCTGGAGGATATGAAGCTGAGCAATCTGCCCATGGCAAGAAGGAAATACACATGGCATCTCACATCACTAAAAGCTATGTGCCGCATTGACAGAATCTTACCAAATGATGTATGGATCAGTGATGGAGAAATATGGACTCAAATAGGACTTGATAAACAAGACTCTAATCATATACCTGTCAAACTAACAAAATCCATACTAGACTGGGGACCGAAACCATCTAGGGTATTGGCCAGTTGGATAAAAGTGGAAGGATTTGAGGAGGTAATAAAAGAATCATGGGAAAAAGAAGGGCTTGTGGGAACCCAGAGCTACATAGTCAAAGAAAAGGTGAAAAGGCTGCGTAAGGACATAAAAGAATGGAACATAGTGAAGCGCAGAACTGAGGACCAAAAGCTGACTGATCTGAGAAATACATGGAATCTCATTGAGAAACAAGCTGAATTACAGATCAATTGGCAACCACAAAGCAGTGTACTGTATGAACTAAAAGACCAAATTCGACAACTTGAAGAATTGAAAGTGAATAACTGGAAACAGAAGTCCAGGGAGTCATGGCTAAGAAAAGGTGATGCAAACACATCATATTTTCACAAAAAAGTGAATGCAAATAGAAGCAGGAATGCAATTGTGGGAGTGTGGGAAAATGGACTGTGGATATGTGATGTGCAAGGAGTAAAAGAGGTGTTCAAGAGTCATTTTGAGCTGAGGTTTACTGAAAGCGACAGACAAAGACCAAGTGTAGCAGGACTGAGCGCAAACAGGATGTGTGCAGAATCTGTAAAGTTGCTTTCAAATAATTTAGCAGAAAAATATTTTGGCCCAGATAATTGTGGCCCATTGCATGAATCCAATCCAATCCCCTCACATAAAAATTTATTACACCATGTACCTCCATTATTGGTTGAAGGGCCAAAATGTAATTTCTCTCCCTTATTTACTATTTTCTTCCTTGACTCACGTGGTGTTGCCTTCTTCTTCTCTCCAACAGATAATGTAGAAACAGAACACGGTCGATTCCTTATTTCTGCCGTTCCGTCATAATCTTGTCATTTCCCTACGGCGGTTGTGCTTCGTTTCGTGACGTCGCAGTGGTCGATGGAGGTACGGCAATTGACGGAACAGTACTTACATCGTACTTTTACTGGTTGTTGGATTGATGACTTCGCCAGACCTCTGGCAGCTTCTAATCGATGATTTCTGATCCGATCTATTTCTTCTCTCATTATGTGTTGTAGAATCTTGGCTAGTTGTTGGGATATAACGACTGCTGCATCCATTATTGCCGGTGACTTGAAAATTGAATCGTCACCCATTTGTTTGATCTTCTCTGAAAGACGACATGATTCCAGAAAAATGTGGATGATGAAGCAAGATTTTAAACCTGCTCTGATACCACTTTCATATAATTCATAGAATTCCCGGGATGTTAAATCTCATCCCGGGAATTCTTTTTTGATAATTTGATGCATTATTATAAAGTTGAAAAACACTTTCAGTGTTGATGAGAAATTTTATGGTCAATAATCTTACAAACAAATTAATAATATTAGGTCTAAAATTATAATCGTGATCGTTAATTCACAATACTTGAATGACTAGTATTAAAATTCTGCACTTAAAATTATTAATCTGATTATAAGATTGTTACCTGAAAATTTCTATTGTGCTCATAGGCACCGGTCTAGTTTAATTTATTGAGATGAACCTCCCCTAGTGTCAATCCCTTCGTTTCACAAACATCCACGACCCCTTTGGCTGAGAAAAAAAGATAGGTGAATTTTTTTTCAGAGAAAAACAAAAAAATATGTGCAGGCTCTTAATCATTCACATGTGGTTCTTTTAGAAAATAGTATAAGCCGATGATAAATAGGTTTTGATTTCAACGATCAATCAATGCGTTTGACCATATAGGTGACTTTGTGATGGGTTCATACCCTTGAAATTAATCGAAGATATACGCTCCGAAAACTGGTATACCAACTTTAAATAAGATCTACATGTAGCATCAAAAAAAATATACATCATATCCAAGGAAAATATCAAATACCCATGGCTCGACGAGAATCCGACCGAAGCGCCAATTAATGTTCCAGATTCGTCAACCATGGATAAATTAATAAAGTTGGCATCTTCTGGTCCCATAACAATATTATTTTATTGGTGATCATTGGACAGAGTTCACTCGATATGGTATTAAAAATGTTTGGTTTATAAAAAAAGTTTATAAAATTTGGTAAATTTTCAAAATTAAGTAATTTTGCAAGAGCAATTACAAAATTTGGTAAACTAACACATAAAGTATTGACTTCACATACATCCCTCCCATAATAGTGTTAAGCTATAGAATTCACAATTATAGACTATAGTCCGAATCAAAACCACTTGGTCTATTAAAAAAAAGAGCGGGCGAGATGAACAATTCAAAATTTGAAAACAAGCATGAAGTAGACCTCGCCGGTGGCCATCGCAGCGGCAAAGAACCAGCCGATTCAGTCATCCCTACCCAGCAGGAGATCTACCCACTCAAGACCACCACCAATCTGAGCAAGGCGGTGGAATCGAGCAAAGCCTAAGAGGATGGATCTTCAGCGGATAAGCACGACGATCCTGTACATCCATCTGGACTCGATAGCAACAATCAGGGCGGTCAATCGTCGGATCTGGATGATGGATGGACCACAGTGACCAGGCGCAAACCTATTCACAAACGCCTGGTATTCCCTGAAAAAAAAACCCAGGGAAGATACCACTATGACAGAATCGGGGCAGTGAGATCACATCTGTCGTCCCTGTACTTCACGAACATTCCTCCTCATTGGGATGCAGATAGGATGTCGGCTATCTTCAGGGGCTATGGCAGACTATTTGATGTCATATCGCCACACGTCTGGGAGTGAATGGCAAGAGATTTGGCTTTGCGAGATTTGATGTGAAACATGATCCGGAGCAGCTAGCATCAAAGATAAATGGACACATATTGGCTGGCTACAAGCTCCACGTTAATGTGGCCAGGTATCAAGGAGGGAAGCCCATAGCAAAACCAAAAACTGGTGGACGTATTGTTCCTACAAAAGCACCAACAAAAGTTGATCAGAACCGGGATAATCCTGTCTGAATAAACCAATCATTTACTGAAGTTATCAACGTGAAGGGTGAAGCTATCCCAAAAGCCACTCCAGATGAATTGAAAACTGGGCATACTACCAACCCCGAGGATATTGAGTGGCTAAAAGAGGCAATCTTGGTAGAACCCAAGGATGGGGACATTCAGGAAATCAAAGCTAAGCTATCTCTATCTGGATTCTTAGGGACAGTTGTGGACCTACTCCCAGGGAAGAAAGCGTTGATCAGGAGATTAAATGACGAACAATCTAATCGACTGATTACTTTGGAAAATCAGTCCAAAAATACCCGGTTCTACAAAGCACACAAATAGAAAATGGATTCTGAGATTACCAAGAGGAAGACTTGGCTACGCATAGTGGAAATCCCACTCCAGTGTTGGAATGAGAGAAGCCTCACATGGATAGGAGCTCAGTTTGGATTTGTGCAAGAAATTGATCAAAACTCTCTGGAACATATAAATTTGTCGTTCTGCAGAATCCAAATTGAAACTACTTCACGAAGAAAGCTCAACAACACAAGAACGCTCGTGATAAACTCTCATTCGTATGAAGTGGAAGTCATGGAGGAAGAAGATAAAGGAGTTCGAACTCACACTCCGGTGGATTCCCCCATCATTGGAGTACGAGAACAAAAAGATACCCTGGCATCCCTAGACTATGCTCTAAATGATCTGTTCAGGTCCCCAAACATTCAATGTGAGAACAACTCTAATTCTCCGGTCAGAGCACCCAACATATTGATGCTAAGTCCAAACCAAGGCGCTATAATTCTGGCAACTATGGGGACAAACATACGAGTAGCACATAATTCAATGAATGGTCCTATGCAAGAAGTTATTATGCCAGACCCAATGGGTTCCACACTCTTATGTGCAGGTTGTATTCGGAGAAAAGGAGCTCTCAGAAAACCTAGAGTTTCGAAACATTCAGCACTCTATCCGGTGGGCTACATGTCTGGACCTTTCTCTCGGGCTATGACCCTCTCTCGAGCCCGAGAATGTAGACAAAGGCGTATTGAGATGCGGAGAGTTGCCAAAAAGAAGGCCACTCAGAATATCAAGGTTCTCCTACAAGACTGTGACATCATCCCTGGAACTGACTTCATACCTGAAACTCTGGAACTTGGAAAGGAGGAAGCTATGTAAACTATCAATCTAGCAAGAAATCTTGGAGTGGAGATAACGGTTGAAAACACGAGCCAACTCATGGCCATGGAAGAAAGAGATATACAGGCTAACATGGCCTGAAGATTTCGGGATCCGTCTATCTGGGGACTAACATTTGTTTTTATGAAGATATTGAATCAAAATATTAGAGGATTCAGAAGTGGCAGCAGGAAGCGGGAGATAAAGCAAGTAGTAAGAGATTATGACATTGATTTTTTGTCTCCACAGGAAACCAAACAATCAGAGATTCACCATAGAGCTGTGGAACGCTTATGGGGGGAACAAGATTTTGACTTCACTTTCCAGCCATCAGTAGGATTATCTGGGGGACTTCTGTGTGCTTGGAAAACAGAGAAGTTTACCATGACTTCATGCTGGAAATCCAGATATATGATTGAGGTCTCAGGTTCATGGCTTGACCAAGAAGAGTCTATGGAGTTGAAGATTCTAAACATCTACTCCCCATGTATGCTAGAAGGCAAGAGAACTCTATGGCGCAAAATACTACAAAGATTGAGTCTTGATCCTACTGCATTATGGTGCGTAAGCGGTGATTTTAATGCTATAAGGGAACCTAGTGAAAGGAACGGTTCGTCTCCTGCCCCCACAGGAGAAATGACAGAATTTAATGAGTTTTTGTCAGCTACTAGGCTCATTGATCTACCCGTGCAAGCAACAAACTTTACTTACTTCCACCCTGGAGGTTTATGCGCAAGCAGGATTGATCGAATTCTAGTTTCTGACGGATGGTTAAATGCATGGCCAAGCGCTACTCAGCTAGCTTTGGACCGTAAATCCTTTGATCCAAAACTGGTGTCCAATTCCATTCAAGGTTCTGGATGCTTGGTTTCAGCATGAAAATTATGAAAAACTGGTGGAAGATACATGGTCTCAAACTCAAGTCACGGGGACGAAATCATTTATATTGCTGCAGAAGTTTAAGAAATTGAAAGATGTGCTTAAAGTCTGGAATAGAGAGGAATTTGGGGACCTGAATAAGCAGATCAAGGAGTCGGAGAAGTGCTTAAATGATCTGGACAACAACATGGAGAGTGGGTAGCTAACAGAGGATGAAGTACAAGTGAGAAAAGGCACTGAAATCCAGCTACGGAAACTAAATGCTATGATGGACAGTATGCTCTTCCAAAAAGCCATAAATAAATGGCTGCAAGAAGGAGACGGAAACACAAAGTACTTCCACACCTACCTCAAGAAAAACCGAACAAAGAATAGTATAAAAGGGGTCAAGATAAATGGCTCATGGATTTCTAATGTGGCTGCGGTAAAACAGCACATCCATGAAAGTTTTGCTGAACATTACAAGGCTCAACCTAGCACCTGTCTAAATCTAAATTGGTCCCTTCCCAATCCAGTGAATGAAGCTGAAAATGAACACTTAACTGCCCCCTTCAAAGAAACAGAGGTGGCTGAAGCTATAAGGACGTGTGGAAGCTCTAAAAGCCATGGCCCGGATGGTTTTAATTTCAAATTTATAAAACACTTCTGGCCTATTTTAAAGGATGACATTCTGGCATTCTTCCAAGAGTTTTGGTACACTGGGCAAATGGTTAAGGGCATGAATACAACTATGGTTGCTCTGGCTCCGAAAAAGGCCCTTCTAGGTTCTATACTTGATTTCCGACCAATTTCTATGGTGAGTTCTATGTACAAACTGCTCTCAAAGGTGCTGGCTATAAGACTCAGTAAGATACTGCGACAGATAGTTTCTCCAAATCAAACTGGATTTGCCCAACAAATTCATTATGGACAGTGTAGTTCTTGCTAACGAGGTTATAAATGAAGCCAAGAGGAAGAAGAAGAGTTGCTCTGTTCTAAAAGTCGACTTCCAGCGAGCCTTTGACAGTGTGAGATGGGACTATCTATGGGAAATCCTAGCTGCCAAAGGTTTTAGTCCTAGATGGATACATTGGACGGTGGGTTGTATTGAAACTGCTTTTATGTAATCATAGTAAACGAGAGCCCTTGTGGTCAATTCAAGATGGAGAGGGGACTTCGGCAAGGGGATTCACTGTTCCCCCTACTCTATGCTCTGGCAGCAGAAGGTCTAAACGAGTTAATAAACAGAGCAGGCTCTATGAATTTGCTGAAGGGATACAGGATCGGTACAACTGGTCCAAAAATCACCCACCAATAGTTTGCAGATGATACGGTGATCTTTGGGGATGGCTCTAATAAGATATAAAAGCTATTAAACGTCTATTGAGGATATTTGAGCATATCTCAGGCCTAAGGGTCAACTTTCAGAAGAGCAGGCTATTCTCTATTAATATTTCAGACTCTATTCAAGCTGCTCAAGCCAATATATTGCACTGTCAAACAGACGTTATCCCATTTCTCTATTTTGGGATTTCGGTTGGAGCTAACCCAAAGCTGGAAAGGACTTGGATCCCAGTGCTAAACACGATATCTAAGAGGATCAACGGATGGGAGAAGAGGTACATTTCCTTTGGAGGACGAATAACTGTGATAAAATGTCTTAAACTCTCTACCACTTTATTATTTCTCCATATATAAGGCTTCTAGAGGTATTCTACGAAAGATTGACAGCTTACTATCTAAGTTCTTATGGTGCTCGAAACCGAATGGCAGAAGAAAAATCTCTTGGATTAAATGGAGCAAGCTCTGTGTTCCTACAAAGTCTGGGGGCCTGGGATTCAAAGCATTGAAGTAGTTTAACTTAGCTCTTGTTGGAAGATGGGGGTACAGGCTGCTCAAAGAATCGAATAGTTTATGGAATCAGAGTCTTGCTGTCCTATATGGACCCTTTGATATGAACAACCTGCAGGTTGCTTCCTATGACTCAATATGGTGGAGGGACATTAGAAAGTGGGTGCTAACATCTACATGGTTCAATCAGAACCTAAGAAAATATGTGGGCAATGGATCCTCTACGAAATTCTGGAAGGATAGATGGCTGGGAATTGACCTATTAGCAGATGCTTACCCTGCATTATTCCTCAAAGCTGCAGACAAAGATGCAACAATAGCTGAGAAAGGAGTATATGATCTGACCTGGGAAACCTGGAATTGGAGTTGGAGCTGGCTGCTCCCTTGTGCAACAGATGATATGGTTGCCCTCATCCATCTGACAGATAGGCTCTGCAAAGCCCCCAGGCTCCAATCGCAATGATGAATGGCAATGGCAATGTATAGACCTGTCCAGATACCAAATGGCAGCTATATACAATCAAATTATCCGAGACGAATTGAGACTGGATGAAATTGATGCAGATTTGGGTAAAATATGGGATCGATGTGTACCTTCATCGGTGCTTTCTGCTGGCATGTGATCCAGAATCACATCCCTACGGTCAACAATTTGGCGAGACGCGGAGTTGAAGTAGATTCGGTTCTCTGCCCCCTGTACATTGAAGAACATGAAAGTGTCAACCACTTGTTCCTATTCTGCATACAGACTCGAGAAATCTGGAAATATTGTCTGAATTGGCTCTAAATCCCCCGTTTCTCTCCAGCGACGTTGAAGGAGGTAATCTTGCAAGCTTCCAACCTGAGCTATCCTCCAAAGATTCGAGCAGTATGGAATATAATCTGGGGTACACATTCTGGATTGTCTGAAAAATGAGAAATGAGGCTGTGTTCCTGCAGGAAATTCTAGATCCGTTAAAGGCCTTGGAGAGAATATAACTAAGTTCGTGGGTTCTGTTACGAGCCCATGGCAGATTAGATTTGAGTTACGGTTTTGGTGAGTGGTGTCGAGATCCCATGAATTGTCTGTAAAATCAAGCCCGAGAAAAGCCCAAAGTAAGGGTATGTAAATATTACACATCAATACATTTTTCTTACCTAAAAAAACCACTTGGTCTATAACCTGAACTTTTGTAATGAATAAGCATCGATTTAAGTATCAATCCGCCAGAATTAACCAATATTCGAGAATGCGAGAAGTGGATCAGGGCTGCACAGCGCCCAGAGCACCCAGGCGCAAGGTACGGTCAATTTATTTTTTATTTTTAATTTTTTTCGACTGGGCAGCCACCCAGCCATGCAGCATGGCCGAACAGGCCCAAAGCGGGGACGTCAGGCTGAATTTTCCACTGAAACGACTGTATTCTCGAACAATTGATTTAACCTATAAAAATTTTAGAACATGATGCATACCCATAAATTAATCTAGGTATTATTTGTCACATTTATTTATCAAAAAAATTATTCTGGTATACAAGAATTTTCATATATACTGCCTTATATGTATAGCTAAAAGTACAACTCATACTTGCCACCGTTATCGTCAAAATTAATTGCACCATTAGAAAGGCTATGCATATGGGATCAAAAGTCTCATGTTCTGATGTGGTCCCGGCAACTTTATCGTCAGAAATTTCTAAAATCCTTTCCTCTTGGGTTAAGTAGTTCTTAATAGGATTTTCGAAATTTCCGACCATGAAGTCGCCGAGACCGCACCACGACATGAGGCTTTTGATCTATTACACACGGGATTTCCAATATTACAACCAATTTTAACGACAAGTGATAGCAAGTGTGAGTTGTAATTTTGGTTGTACATATAAGACTATGCGCCCCAGCATTAATACACTTATTATTTGGCAAATTTTTTTGTGTGACAAAGTCTTCTTTCTTTTTGGAATTTATCACTGCCCGAACTTGGGAAGTCCGAGACTTGCGCCCGAATTTGGAAAGATCGGGAATAACAAATTTTGGTTTTGCAAAAATCGAACGTCATTAACATGACTAATCTACGTGATCAATGAGTCTCGGCTTTCAGAAGTCCAAGATTTTGACATTTTGGCGGGAAAAATAATTCCGACTTTCGGAAGCCCGAGATAATGTGGATACCCAATTTTCTAAAGCCCGGGATTTATGTTATAAAAATAAGACCAATTTTATCATTCCAATTCCACCAGCACAACCAATATTCGACAATGAGCTATACCGGCTGGGGTGAAAATAGCAAATGGCGCATGCCTATATTAAAGGCAGCGGTAAATCTCGCAATATAACTTGGTATGCGGGATAAGTACTACATCGGCTGTGAATGTTCTATTTCCGAATTTAGGTCAGAATTTTGGCACAAGTGTTAGAGTAGGGCTTATAACTCCTTTGTCGTTGATCCCTCAAATCCTCGTCAAGTTAAGGATCAGTTCTCATTGTGCAAGATGCAATATTTTCGTATTAAAACATTTATGGAGACAAATAATGCGCTTATTGGTCCAACGACCCACTTACTTGTAGTGGACGACGAGCGACATTTACTGGCAAGTATAATAATCTGAAGACTATGAATTTAGAGAAGTTTTATTATTTGAAAATTCTATGGGGACATTTAGTTTGAAATTATTATTGTTGTATTTTCATTTGTGTAATAAATTGTTTACTAACAATGTGTTCGTTCATAAAATTGTTTCATTAATTATAATTTACAAATATATGTCAATAACAGATACATCAAAAGGGAGGGTCATAACTTCCGTCATCTTGCATTTCTGGAAGGGGTTGCTTCTTCTACAGAAAATATTAGGTTATGGTTAGGTATATATTCATTTAATATATCAAATTTAATGAAATTAATACTTACTTTGTGTTGTCTTTTCGACTTTCCCACGTCAATCTCATTCGATCTTCTCTCATTTACTTCTTTGGGATCCGGCCTCACCTTTTGTCGTCGAATAAGGGAATGTGTTAGCGTGAACGGTTGCACAGGTACCTCAAACCGTAGACCGTGGAGTAAGAATGATACTTCATATGTCCTATTTAGAGCTTGGATGATCATTTTCGAGAAGTAGAAATTCAAAGGGTTCACACCGTATTTGTGACAAACCTACATTTATTTGATTGATTAAATGTATTATTGAATAAAATATCAAGTTTAGTTATAAAGAAAATAACCTGTATCGCGTGTGAGAAAGGGATGCCAAACCGCGATCACTTCACACAAGAACACATACGATCAGCGAGCATGACGCGTTGCAATTCTTCTAATTTTTTAGTTTTCGCTTGTGCAACATACCTCTCGGGCATCCATGAGGCTTATAAATATTTACATCATGGCTTGGGACGCGCTTAGTCGCATTCTCGTAAAAGAGTCTCGCCGTATCGCTGCACGCATCAATATTTGAGATCATCCTCGCACAATTACACATCCGTGCTCTAAAATATTTAATACAGCTCTCATGCGGCTGTCGCACTATTGACGTGATCGGAAGACGGCGTACACTCTTAAGCACTCCATTAAAGCACTCGACCTGATTCGTTGGCATTATACCAAAACGAGCTTCATCATCGTAGGATACGATCCACTTAGCTACATCAATGTCTGCTAAGTATTGGTGCACAGCAGAGTTACGGGCGAGTATCTGATCCATTTGGTCATGAAACTTTATTTTGCTCGTCGTTGAACTAGCTTTCCAAGCAATTTCCTTCACCAACTTATCTTCGTAATGCACATTGACATTCGAACAAATATGTTGTAGGCAAAA
The DNA here is from genome assembly GCA_025802335.1 of Pinguicula primuliflora. Taxonomy (NCBI): domain Eukaryota; kingdom Viridiplantae; phylum Streptophyta; class Magnoliopsida; order Lamiales; family Lentibulariaceae; genus Pinguicula; species Pinguicula primuliflora. Next base: position 12,602 of record JAOYMZ010021067.1, read on the forward strand.
TCTGTTAACACCAATCGTACCATTGAATGCTGAAATTCGACTAATTGCCTTTAGACAACCTGTACCACTATCAGAAATTATGCAACAAGGTCTGTCTTTGGTCACGTGTAGTGCCAATCTCTCTAAAATTCAGTACCATGAAATCTCGGTCTCTTCGTCGACCAATGCAAATGCAACGGGCAAAATATGTCCACTGACATCTTGTGTTATCGCAACGAGTACTTTTTTATTGAAAGGACAATATAGATGCATACTGTAGACAGATAGGACCGGCCTACAATGTTGGTAACCAACAATGCACGACCCAAATGCCTAAAACACATAGATTAGCTCTTTTTCAGTAAGAATATTTGTATCTCTTAAAGCCCAGTCAACTATATTTGTAGGGTTCCAGTGCTGTAGTACTGCTAGGTATGTTGGCAAACTTCTGATGCCAAACGTTCATGTTCCGTGCACCATCTCAGTTGCCCGCTGTAGGGCAAACCAAACTTTTGAATACTTGACTTCAAAACCGTACTTAAACTGTATCATCAGGCACATGTTGTAACGAAATGGTTAAAATATCAAACTAAATAGTGTTAAAATAGAATAAACTACGAGTATGTTAATGAATAATAAATATAACTAGTGGGTACTTGAATTTTTGGTTATTAACCCAATCAATTCCTGGACGACCATGCTCTTCGTAAGATTGTGATGATACTCGGTAACCGTACTAGCTTTGCATGTGTGCTCGTAGCCCATTTTGATGATTTTCCACTCGCAACCATTTGGTCTGAAATGCGCGCTGAGATTCCATATGCAAGAGGTCATGTCGAAGTGTCTGCACCGCAGTAACAACCTCTTCGTGTCGCTTTTATACACACAACATTCCCTTTTAGCGTATACAACATGATATTGCTCTACGGCCTGCTGCAAGCATGATTTATTCTTAAATAATTGCCCGACCTCGAATCCTGGGTTTCTGAAAGCCGGGTTTATTTTTCCCGCCAAAGTGTCAAAATTCTGGACTGACGGAAGTCGGGACTCGTTGATCACATAGATTAGTCATGTTAATGATGCTTAGTTTTCGTAGAATCGGGATTTGTTATTCCAGATTTTTCCAAGTCTGGACGGTGATAATATCAAAAAAGGAAGAAAACTTTGTGGTACAACCAAAAATTGTACTTTTTTTTTTATAAGTAATGTCGCTGGAGGAGTTTGAACTTTGTAAGTGCAATTGTCATTTGAATGACAACGGTCATAATCCTCTTTCACATCAAAAATTGTCCTTATTATTATTATGATTATTTTTGTTATTTTTATTATTACAGTGTAGGAGATGATGGATGCGATTGTCCTTGTCTGAAGACTTTTGCAATTTCTCTAGTGTGCAGTTGGTGGGATGTGATGAGTGAACACTGATCATAGCCATTAATAACTAAAATCAGAGACCCAGAACGATGATGAAGAAAGAAGAACTGTTTGATGCCTTAAAGAAATCCAATTTGTGACGAGAATTTTCTGCGCTGTAGATAATATTTATTTATTAATATATTTCTTAAAGGAGGCGGGCTAAACCCGCTTTATCATTCTACTAATCGATGGTTTTGTTGTACGTATAGATGGGCGCACTGTCTGACATGGTTGAATCTGAATCCTACTACTGCCCGATGATGATGATGATGATGCTTCGATCTCTTCAATTGCGAAACCCTAAATCTGTCTTCAATACCGTGATGAAGGGGGAATAGGAAAGGGGGGAAGCTTTAGTTTCGTAGTGTGGATATTGTGGTTTGCTTTCTCTTTCCTTGTTATTTTTTGTAATCTGGGTTGCCTTCGATTCTCGGGTGAGGATGAACGGTGGATGTGGCGGAGAAGTGGGGGCATCAGCTACGGCGGGCCCGTCTTCGCCGCTGGAATGGAAATTTTCGCAGGTATTTGGCGAGCGTACGGCAGGTGAAGAAGTACAAGAAGGTGAGAAACGATAATGCGTCGGTGGGGAAATAATTTGTAGGATTTTGTGTTTGGATCTTCTGATTAGGAGCTCGGACTGTCATATTTTCGGGTTATGTTTTAGTTACTTGTTTTAGCACAGATAAATTTTGTTCGACTGGGGTATTCACTAAGTAATCTGCATGTCAGAGTTTGTGCTAGTATAATGGGTTGGCGATTATAGCAGGAGAGTGGAATGATTTTGACTAAATGTTGGTTATAAGAATATCTCATACTGTGCGGTTCTCTTGTGATCGTGTTTAGCGAGTTTACTTGTCTCTCTCCACTCTGTTATAAAGTACTATATTACTTTAACCCTAAATTCTCAAATTGGAAGTGATACAGAACTTAGTGGAATGAATAGTTAAGATTGTGACATTGGAACGCTAGATGCCAGTGCAATGGATGCGCTTATGTTATCAAGTTCAAGTCGGGGTTACTGTCATTTAAGAGTTCCAGTTGCACATTTTGACAAAAGATGATGGTGCTCGAGAGTGAAATGACCATTGGAAAGGATAGATATATAGGCCTTTTATAACGTTATTAGCTAGTGTTGGTTATCTTTGTAAATATTCTTTTCATTTTCTTTGTTTTCCTGATTCAGGCTTCTAATATTTGAAGATAGAATGATCTTTCAAATGCTTAAGTTCTGAACGTTGCCTTGGTCACTGTTGTTTCAATCTTAAAATGATAACTGTTCTATGGCGTGCTTCTGATTAATTGGTCGAAATTGACCCAAATTCTTCATGTTGAATTCTGTGATGTTCTGCATCTTCAGTCGATATTTACTCTTGAACCGGACTTCTACTTTTCTTCTTTCTTTTTTGCAGTAGATATAATTTCAGCGATTGAGTTCGATAAAACTGGCGATCATCTTGCTACTGGTGACCGTGGTGGGAGGGTGGTATTATTCGAAAGGACAGATACTAAAGAGGTGAGGTTCTTCCTTGCCAAACGAATCTAGATTCTTAATGATTCACTGAAAATTTTCTGTTCTTTTGCAAATTTAATGGCCAGCATGCTGGAAATCGAAGAGAGTTAGAAAAGATGGACAATCCAGTAAATCGACACCCGGAGTTCCGTTACAAGACAGAGTTTCAGAGCCATGAACCCGAGGTACTTAGAACATTGGCTTTTTTTCTCTTTATTTTACTGGTCCGACCTGCTTGATGCAGAAAGTACACATTTTATCATTTTCCTCTTAAAAATCATGTCTCCATTGTTTCAGAGTTAAGAGAGTTGCTTAACGGCTTTTCTTCAATATGATTGGTTTTGACATGCACCTTTTCTTCAGTTTGATTATCTGAAGAGTTTGGAGATTGAGGAGAAAATCAACAAGATCCGGTGGTGCCAGAATGCTAATGGTTCACTCTTTCTTTTATCTACTAATGACAAAACAATTAAGTTTTGGAAGGTGAGTTCGTGAATGTTTTGTTTGATATGTTTTTGGTTTTGACGATTGAATATTGGTTATGTTCATGCTTTTTTTTGTGTGTGGCCAACTAAAACTAGATATCAAATTTGATGATTCTAATTTCTTGGTCAAAACAGGTCCAAGAGAAGAAAGTCAAAAAAATCTCCGATATGAACATAGATCCCTCCAAAGCTGTAGGCAATGGTAGCATTGCAAGTTCCAGTTCTAGTAGTAAGCAGTCTCTTGCTAATGGTGTCTGCTTAGATCGATCTTACCGCTCATTGGGTAATGATTTGTCCTTTCCACCTGGTGGCATCCCGTCGCTGCGATTACCAGTGGTACTTATACTTATCAGCAACACTTTCTCTAGTGAATAAACACCGCATCCAGTTCATCTTTGCTTGTGTTTAATGAAAATCTGTAGATATTCATCTATTAAGGTTGTTATGGATGAACCTTCCTGTTCCTATATATTGTCAAGTTCACTATTCTCGTATGTAATTTGTCCTTCGCAAATTACATCAATGCTAGTCTGTCGAACTTCATTATCACAAGCATTAGTCTCAAGTATACTCGTCCGTCATAAACGGTGTGGAGGTTCTACTGGAGTTTTTTCACGATGGTCACATCTTGGCTGTAGGTGTGAGCACGATATTGTTAGCATTGACGTTTCTTTGTCTTTCTACCGTTATTCTTATACAACTGCAGGTTACAAGCAGTGATACCAGTCTCCTAGCAAGATGTAGGAGAGTATATGCCCATGCACATGACTACCATATAAATTCTATCTCGAATAACAGGTTAAGATCAAATCTCTCCTCTGCTAGTAATGCCCACCTATGTGCCATTTAAGTTGTGCACGGTGCTTCTACCTGGCTCTTTGTCAATGATGCATAAATGCACTGGCATATCATCAAAGAGGCTGGAGGCATAATTACTTGACCAAAGTTTGGTTGCTTTACCTTTATCTGTTTATCTTATGGGATATGGTTTCTCGTGAGTTAGCTCTTCGATGAATATGTCAATATCCATGTGCTTATTAGCTAACTAATATCCCATGCAATTGACCTAGTTTATTCTCATGGATTTTCATAGCCTTGCTGTGTACAACGGATGTTCTTTTAAATGGATATCTAAGTTAGGATATGTATCATGAACAATTGAGTGATCTGGAAAAAGAAAATATTTTTATGTTTTGCACGGTCTTATCATCTATCCTCTATTAGCAACAAAAATAAAAATAAAAAATTGATCTTGAACTTCAACGGTTAATTATGTGGGTTGCTAGTATACTTCCCCAACAACAATTCTGCTATTTGCGGGAATTGCTTACTGCAATCCTTTAGGATGAAACCATGTAGAAACTTTGTAGTCAGAAAGATTCTACTTGATCAGATTAACCCGCTGAAACAACTCCAATTTGTATTATGCAAGATGTGGCATTACCCTGGTGTGCTGTAACACTTCTAAATTGCAATTAATTTCCTTCTGCTGTGCTTCCAGTGATGGCGAAACATTTATATCGGCTGACGATCTCAGAATAAATCTCTGGAACTTAGAAATAAGTAACCAAAGTTTTAATATTGTCGACGTGAAGCCTGCAAATATGGAGGATTTGACTGGTAAACCTTTTATTCAATTGTGACTTGTATTCCCCCTCGATTGGACCCTGTGTCTCAATATTTTAACTTGAGGTCTTTTTACTGAGATTTCTGCTTCTTTTCAAGGGGCGTGATTGAAAAATTCATATGCCGTTAAAGTTGTGGTATTAGTGTTTCGACACTGTGTTGTATGTTTATCTTGTTTTTTCCTTTTTTGGCAAAACTTGATTTTAGAAATAAAATTGTATGTTTATCTTGTGATAGTACAAAAAAATCTGAATGCTTAATAAGTTAGATTAGTCTTAAAAACCAATGGATATTTTCCCCATTACATTGAACTGCTTCAATCGATTGATATTGTGTTCTTATTTCAGAGGTCATTACATCAGCAGAATTTCATCCTAATCACTGCAACACGTTAGCTTATAGTAGCTCAAAAGGATCCATTCGTCTCATCGACTTGAGACAGTCTGCATTGTGCGACTCACATTCTAAGCTGTAAGTTCTTTTATTTCTATTCATATTTCAAGCTATTGGTGGTAGTATCTGTTGAAATGTCGAGATTCTTTATAGATCGTAGTTGGTTTATTATTGATAGCGTAGACTACCTTCTAGACATGCTATTATCCATTATGAACTTCTGAAAATATCCACGATATCTCTGCAAGTCTGCTGGAATATCTACTTTCTTACGTGTCTAGAAATGCTATCTTCGTGAAATATTGATGTTTTTATCAATATACAGATTTGAGCAACACGAGGCACCTGGCCCAAGATCATTTTTCACAGAGATAATTGCTTCAATATCAGATGTCAAATTTTCTAGGGATGGCAGATATTTACTGAGTCGTGATTACATGACACTTAAGGTGTTTTTTTTTAGATTTTCGCACATTTGGATATGTTTTTTTGTTGATACTTCAATTAATTAGTATCTTGTGTTGGCTTTTGCGCGGATTTCTGTTTTACATGGCCTTTAAATTAAAAGATAATGATGAATGGCTTGCATGTATCATCACTCATCGCATATGATTTGTTAAAAAATTGTTTTTCTCATATATTGCTGCCCAAAAGTCTCATTGCAAAGGTTACTTGGAGTTTGCATGCATAAGATTTATCCAAGTTTGAATTGCGCGAACTCCAATCTGAAACCGGGAGTGGACAAAGCTAATTTTATAGTGGTTTCCGACAATTTCATTCTGTTGTTAATTCCTTTGATATTCCTCCTCTCGGTTGCTGGCAGTCAAAAACTCCAGCTTCTTTAAAGCGTTTGCACAGAATTGTCAATCTTCTCTAGCTTTGTTCTGATATTCAATGGTCCGTACTCTTGTTTCAGTTATGGGATATTAATATGGATGCTGGTCCGGTGGCTACCTTCCAGGTTCATGAGTATTTAAGACCCAAGGTGAATATTGCAGTACTAAATGCTCACTTATCCCAAAATATTGATAGGAGTCAATTTAACTCAAGAACTCTTGTTATCTCCAGCTATGTGATTTGTACGAAAACGATTCCATTTTTGACAAATTCGAATGCTGCTTGAGTGGTGATGGCCTTAGAGTGGCAACTGGTTCTTACAGGTATGGTCTATTTCTATTTTAGTTTTGTCATCTCCAGTCTTCACGTCATTTTCCTTGAAAATTATATATGAATTGCGATGGTTTCAGCAATCTATTTCGAGTGTTTGGGTGTAATGGGGGCAGTACTGAGGCAACTACTCTTGAAGCAAGCAAAAATCCAATGAGGTACTTTCCGTAGATTATGTTTCAACCCATCCATCTTTTTATATGTAGTAGAAACCTTGCTTTGTGCTAAATAAGCGCTCTTAATTCCAGAAGGCAGGTCCAGACACCTTCAAGGCCTTCCAGATCCCTGGGCAGTAGTTTAACTCGGGTAGTGAGAAGAGGAGGAGGTATGATTTAGCTTGTGGTTGTCCATGTGTGCCTTCTTCATACCATGCACCCCTTCATACCCCCCTCCCGTTTTCGTGTGTTGCAGGTGCAGAAAGTGGTGCTGATACCAACGGGAATTCATTTGATTTCACCACGAAACTTCTCCACCTTGCATGGCACCCATCCGAAAATTCGATTGCCTGTGCGGCTGCAAATAGCTTGTACATGTACTATGCATAAAAAGTCGGCCCTGCACAGGAACTAACACTGGTGTGTTTTCCTTCCAAGAACTCTCTTAAGAAACACATCCATATTCTTACTATTCCTGACCTGAAAGTGCATCATTAACCTGTTAACAGCACAGAGGCTTCAAATCTCAAGTTTCGGAAGCAGTCCTGTAGATCTGCAACAACATGCCATTGTATTGTACTCAGACGGACTCTTCTTAACCTATTTCTGCTTCTCCCGCAAATATTTCTTATATTTATTTTTTAACCTTTCTCCTCCAAAGGGGTAGATTAGTTTCATCAGTTATTTGTGTTGGGTAGTAGTTGGGAAGTGATTTGATTGTGGTATCTCTCTACGAAGCATACATAAACATGAAGATATGATGATGTGTCATCCCTAATGTTCCAAGGTGCCATCTCCGTCATCTGTAACAGCAGGAGCTGCAGCTAACTTGCAGGCCATAAGTTTATTAAAATCCGATCATGTCTCTCTGCTCTGGTGAGTGTGTACCGGAGGGAATTTTGACTACAGATTCAGTTTTTATCATGTAATTTTTGCAACCTTTGGACGTCTATTATTTTGTAAAATATCCTTCTCTCTTCTCAACTAGTCATGTGATTAGTGTTTTGAACTTGAGTTTCGTTATTCTGTTCATCGTGGATATATTTTTAGGGTGTAGAACTTGAGTTCAATTATTCTGTTTATCGAATATTGAATTAACCGATACGAAGATTATTGTAATGTGCTTACTTTTTATTATTTTTTACATTTAGGAGTCATGAAATAACCGGTAATACAAAAGTCTACCCCCCACCAAAAAAAACTCAGGGGGTCAAAGTAATGATCAGCTGCCTAAGGTCAATTGTGGAACATTTGAGATTGAACAATGTTATTTCTATTCTCCAAGTGAATTTAACTCTGGCAAGTATTACAAACATACACCCAATTATTATTTAACGTGTGATTGTGATGGTTAATTTTTTCAGATTTATAAGCTTATGTTATCTTTGAGTGGTGGCTAGTTCTTGATGGCCGCTTGTAAATTACCGTTCCAAGCTAATCACCAAAGTCAGTCAATTATTTTGGTGTAAGGGTAATATTATAAATACTTACTTTTTTTCCTTAATTATTTATATAAGTTAAAATTACATCGTTTTGACTTAATGTACAAACACACAAGTCAAAACACGTCATTTTGACATTATACTTAATTAAGTATGCAAGAATTAAGTATATCTAACATTTAAAAAAAAGTATATCTATTATTATTCTTTAGTGTCCAGTAATCCTGCAATGGATTAAGCAGTCTATGGGTTGAGCGAGGATGCAATGAGGATACTCGTCTTTTCTTTGTTGATCTCTAGGCCGGAATGTCAGGGGAAGGTTGTGAGCGTTTCTTGTATTTCTTGTGTTTGTTCAATGGAGATAGATTGGAGGCCAGAAGAGTACCTACTATACTAGGTCATGGGCAAACATAATGTGGGAAATGGAAAACACACTGTTGAAACTTATTGACACAGAGATTCAAGGGAGCAGCAGTTTAATGCGATGGAAGGCAATACACAAAGTATCCTATTTATATTAGCATATTGTGCTTTCTGTAATGAATGTGAGACAAATTCTCAAATCCCAAAGTTTATCACTAATTTGTTGCATTGCAACTAAAGTCACGTCACGTGTAACCGAGACCACATAAATATGCTGCACTTTTAATGTTACGAATACAAGATTGATAACAAACTAGTGGATCCATGAGTATGCAGCCAGTGGATGATGTAAGTTAGATCTCACTTTCCGATTCAAGTGCAATAAAAAAACTGAAGTTGTTGAACCTATTATGAATGGGTTAAGAAAGTGTCACAGACAGCATTATGAGCCAATTAACATCATCCTAGTCTAACCCGAAAGCAAACCCTCTTCTCTTTTGATATTTCCTATTGTCATGTTAATATGTAGCTTTTTAAGTCTTGCTCCATTCTCTTTTGATCTTTCCAATTGTCATGTTAATATCAGAGTCTTGGTAGAGTAGTGGGTGAACGGTATGTTTTGAAATAAAAATAATAATGTAGATAATGCAGAAGAGTCGCCAAGATTGCACTAGTGTAGTCGTAGAGCAGCAGACTATGAAGTGTTCAAGCAAGCTATAACGCAATGCAGCCGGCGAGGCGCTCTTAATGAAGAAGAAGAAGCTCAAATCGTCTAAAAAAAAGTATTTTCCCCATCGCTGCGACATGACTGGAGAAAATTCATGTGCAATGCAAGACAAATTCAGACCCAACTTGTGCCGCATTTTCCTATCGCTACGGCCGAATGTTAGTTACCGTTACTGCTGGTAATTACGCCAAATCTTTCCGTTTTAATCAAGAACACCTTTTTTTTTCTTCTTTTATCTGGGGTTCTTCCTATTGGCTCATTACATCAACTTGGGTTGAGTTGTTGAGGTTGTTCAACTCGGTATCAAATGCCATGTGATGTCTCTCCCCCATTTCGTTTTCAGAGTAACAGTGAGCCCCATTTGAAAGCCACTTGTCCTTTTGGGGTGCCATCTGGTTACTATCATTGCCATTCTTGTTTGGCCTTTTTCATGTCGAAGAAGGAACAAGGAAAAACAATACACTGTCAACGGAAAACCCAAATCCCGCTGCACACGATTCTTTGAGGAGTCCTATGCTTGCCGTTGTGCTAATTATAGTTTGCTTCTCCTGCAGTAATTTCATACTGGTAATATTTTAGGGTCTACCAGACAAGACCCGGGAGCTCAGCTCTTGTGACATTTCAATGATTTTCTTGTCGGTTCTTGCTTTTATGGTTTTGTCCGTAAATGGGTACTTTTTTAATGTGAAAATCCAAAATTTTCCCTCTGAATCCATCTTCATTTTTACTTTCCTGATATCACGGCAGCTAATTATTGGGTGTTCGTCCTATTGTGAGAGTTTGGGTGGATCAGATGAACCGTTGCTTGTGCTATGTGTCATTTCTTTGTGCAAATTCATCCAAATTGTTATGATTGTACCACACCAGTAACCTTAAAGCTGTCTGACCTCATTTTCTAGTTAATCTCACTCCTGTTGCTTTCCATGTTTGTCTGGTGAAGAGCATAAAAACAATATAGGAATCAACTTTTCCTCATGGATGATTTTGATTCATGGTTAAAATGGTCATGTCCTTTTTTTTCCTGATAGAACAGTTACCAGATTGTCAGCATATGCATGAGATTCATAAACAAATGCAGTGGGACAGAGTGCAGAATATTGCATATAATAATTTCTTGCCTTTTTTATGCAGACGCTTTCATGTCAAGGTTGAATTCTGGTGTCTCCTAGAAGAGCGTTATTTAGAGAAGAGGAAGAGCAAGGGGATTTCTCTTTCTATTGTGGTAATGAGTGGAGAAATGAAGAATGTGGAAAATCACGAAAAAGGCCCTGATGTAGCTGCTGAGAAGGTTGTGGTGGCTGTCAAGGCATCAAGGGAGATCCCCAAGACTGCTCTTATTTGGGCACTAACTCATGTGGTTCAGCCTGGAGATTTTATTACCCTTGTTGTTGTTGTCCCTTCCCCTGGCTCTGGTAAGACATCTTCTCCATGTGTGTCTTTGGATTACATACTTTTGATGTCATTTACATGATACCAAGCTTACCCTCTCCAGACGGCAGGATTTAGTGGGTACGTTTGGTTTAGTTTGGTTTACATGATATCAAGCTTTCAAAACTGGAAACTGATGTGTACTTGTTCATCTTATATGATTCTTCCACAAAAGTATTGATGGCTTGCTCTTCCTCACCCAGGCAGAAAACTATGGGGTTTCCAGAGATTTGCTGGGGATTGTGCTAGTAGCCACAGGAGGAGGGCACTCTCCGTGACAAATTCCGACCAAGAATTGGATATCAGAGAGTATTGCTCTCAGATGATTATTCATCTTCATGAAGTTTATGATCCCAATAAAGTGAGAGAACCTTGTTCGATTTCCGTTGTTGCTCAGTATCCTTTAAATTTTGTGTTTATGATCCCCATGTGCTTTATCATAACTGTTTTCTAGATTAATGTAAAGATAAAAATTGTGTCCGGGAGCCAATCTGGAGCAGTGGCTGCAGAAGCAGCAAGAACTCAAACCAGTTGGGTTATTCTTGACAGGTCAAAAAAAAAATCATCTATACTTTACTATACGTGTTTTATAACAACTCTGCAGAATGATCATTCTTTCAACCTCCTAATGAAGTGTTGAATTTCATGCAGGCAGCTTAAGCACGAGAAGAAGCGCTGTATGGAGGAGCTGCAATGCAATATCGTTGTTATGAAGCGGTCACACGCCAAAGTTCTTCGACTGAATTTGGTCGGATCACCTGTAAAGAAACTGCAAGTTCTGAATTACAGTGATGATCAACAATCATCTGTAAAGCTCGAGAGAATCGATTCTTCCTTAAATCCATCTCGTGGTCCGTTTGTTACGCCATCAAGTAGTCCCGAGACATTCACTGTGACTGAACGGGGTACTTCCTCATTTTCAAGCTCTGACCTGGGAACTTCCCCATTCTCCATAGCTGAAACAAAGAATACAGTTAAGAAAGAGGTAGTAGTTGTAGCACAGAGTAAACACGATCTTGATCTTGACGAATCGAGTTCAGATGATGAGAGTGGAAACATGTCCTCCTCCTCCTCCAGTTTGCAACTTGCAAGCCCTCATTGTCAATCTATGCTGCATCCTGGAGAGAGTTCTCGATCATCAAACACATATAGTATAAATTCTAGACCAAGGGTCCCCCTTGATGACGAAGCTGAGTTTGGATCCCCAATTAGTAGGTCTGATCTTGATTTCACCAGCAGTTTTAGAGAAGCCATGTCCCTCCGAACCGTGCCCCCTGCAACCCCTCCATTGTGTTCTATATGCCAACACAAGGCTCCCATATTTGGAAAACCTCCACGGTGGTTCCCTTATGCTGAGCTTGAACTTGCCACCGGTGGGTTTTCGCCGGCTAACTTTTTAGCTGAAGGCGGATATGGATCAGTCCACCGTGGGGTCCTCCCAGATGGGCAGGCAATTGCGGTTAAGCAGCACAAACTGGCGAGTTCACAGGGTGATCGAGAATTTTGCTCAGAGGTTGAAGTGCTCAGCTGCGCCCAGCACCGCAATGTTGTTATGTTGATTGGATTCTGTATTGAAGATGGAAGAAGACTGTTGGTGTATGAATACATTTGCAATGGATCTCTTGCTTCTCACCTCTACGGTTTGCTTCTTCCCATTCTCACATCACACTCATTCCTGTTGATGAATATCTTTCTGAAAATGCATGCATCTGTAACTTTTCAGGACAGCATGGTGATACACTGCCCTGGACTGCACGCCGAAAAATCGCGCTAGGTGCAGCACGAGGATTGCGATATCTCCATGAAGAGTGCAGAGTGGGTTGCATTGTACATCGAGACATGAGGCCTAATAACATTCTCATTACCCATGATTTCGAACCTCTGGTAAAATCCAAAACATACAAGTTGCAATGTTGGTTGGCTTCTTGATGTTTCTGGCATGCTCAACTTGTTTTACTCTACTGCTCTATTTCTCAAGGTTGGTGACTTTGGTCTGGCTCGTTGGCAACCAGATGGCTCGACCGGAGTCGAAACCCGAGTCATCGGAACATTCGGGTAACTTCCAACTGCCATTTCTCTTACCTCTCTGTGAACTCCTCCTACAATCTAATGTCTATGCAGTAGTGTAAAGACACCAATACCCTGATCCTGATTAGGTACTTGGCACCGGAGTATGCTCAAAGTGGGACCATCACAGAAAAAGCAGATGTTTACTCTTTCGGCGTGGTGCTGCTGGAGCTTGTTACCGGCCGTAAAGCGGTGGATATCAACAGGCCTAAGGGCCAACAGTGTCTCACTGAATGGGTACAACTATGAACAGAATATGGGAGAATCAAAAATCCAACTCATACTACTTATCAAAAAAACTGATGCTAGCTTGCTATACATTTTAATTATTGTGATGAACAGGCACGGCCATTGTTGGAATCTGGTGCCGTTGATCAACTTGTCGATCCGCAGTTAGGAAAAGATTACTCCAACCAAGAGGCTCACTCTGTGTTACGAGCTGCTCTGTTGTGCCTCCATCGTGATCCTCAGACGAGACCTCGGATATCTCAGGTTAGGGGAAAAAAAACCAATGGTGATCTTATTACCTTGTGTTATTTTTTGTATGGTCTCTCTTCTGTAGTTGTTGAGGCCAGTGTGTGTGTCTGCTTTCTGTTGTGTCTTAAACATAGGTTCTAAGACTGCTTGAAGGAGACCTAATGGATGATGGTACAAGTCAAATGATGAAGAAATACAGACAGCATTTGGCCCAAAACCTGCAAAACGAACATCTGTAACGGGCCACAATTTTGACTGCAATGAAAAGTTGGGTTGGTGATAATAAGAGTTATTTCTGTATGCACGAGGATCGTACACAATTTTATCGGCCGATGTTGTAATTTGACCCCACCAGTACTCTCGATATCAAACACCTCATGCGTATTTTGTAGGGACTTCGTCATTTTACCTTATAAAACCCTTTGGATTGGGTCTGATATAAATGTGTACAGATAAATAGCTATGGGGCTACAAATATGGACAAATTCTCAAGTGTCTCTTGTTCAAAATAACACAGTTAAACAAGCGCTCTTTGACATGGACCCTGATAAAATCCCCGGCTCGGACGATTTTTCAGCAACTGGGATACAATCTCACCTACCTTGATAGATTTTGTGTTGCAGGTTTTTAGAACAGGGGAAGTACCAGAATCTGCCAACAAAGGAATGGTGTCTTTGATCTCGAAAGTAACCAATCCAAAAGCATTCAGACACTTCAGTCCTATAACTCAGATCATTCTATCCATCAAAGTTGTCACTAAAGTTCGGGCTAACCGTTTCAAGAAGATCATGCCAGTGTTGATATCTCCTAATCAATCCAGCTTCATTCAAGGGCGATCAATCACGGAGAATATTATCATTGCCCAGGAAGCCATCCACACTATGCAGCAGGATAGACACAAGACCAATTGGATGACAATCAAAATTGACTTCGCAAAAGCCTTTGATAAGGTGGAGTGGTCGTTTATCCAGGACACACTAATAGATGCTAGTTTCCCTCAGTTGCTTATCCGAGTGATCATATCTATGTTGAAATCTAGCTCTACTCAAATCATTTGTGACGGTTTACGGGGACCAGAATTCAAGCCAAGACGGGGGTTAGACAAGGAGATCCGATATCTTCATATCCCTTTGTGCTATGCATAGAGAGGCTATCTCAAACTATTCATGATGCGGTGAATCAAAGAAGATGCTAATCTTTGGACGAACTAAATGGCCCCGGTCGCATCTATTATTTGCTAATGATCTGATTCTATTCTATGAGTGTTCAACCCAACAAGCTCATCTTATCAGTGGTATTCTGGATATCTTCTCGGCTGCATCTGGCCAAACTGTCAACACTTCAAAGTCTGTGTTCTAGACTCCACACACTACTGACATGAATCTGGTTACAGAAGTGGAGGAGATCCTGAGTATCAGACATGTTAATGATCTTGGGGTATACCTCGGAGTACCCATCCTACATGGAAGAGTTGGTTAAGAGACCCATGCTAAACCTTTACTTAAAATGAAATCGCGTGTGGCTCATTGGGCCAACAAGTGTAGCTCACTGGCAGGGCGGTTGGAACTATGCAAAACTGTTATCTGTGCAATCCCAATCTATCATATGCAATCTACTTCTATCCTGATTGCCACAGGACTTGAAATGGACAGAGTTGTCCTTGGTTTCCTCTGGGATGGTTCCCCTGGCAGCCATACTCACTCCTTGGTTAACTGGGACATATTATGCCTACCAAAATCAAGGGGAGGGCTCAGGATTTATAAGACACGAGATACTAGTCATGTCCTGATACTCAAACTCGCATGGGAACTGTTCATAGGTGAGGATAAGCTGTGGGCTGGAATTTTCAGGGCTAAGTATTGCACGACTACAGGGGGATCTCTGGAGTTCAAACTTAATCGAAGGAGTTTGCATATGTGGTTCTGTCTAGCTAAATGCTTAGTTACCTTACGTGATCATACTAATTGGCTAGTAGGAACTGGGGATACTTGGTGGCCTTTTAATGCCTCCCTGCTCAACGTTGCCCAGAGTCCACTCAGCACCAACGACCGTACTCTCCTGGTTAAGGATTATGTGGATGACACTGGTATGTGGGACTTTAGCAGATTACGGAGATTTCTCCCTGAGGACATCCTATTCCAAATATATATTGTATTGCCTCCTTCAAGTAGTGAACTTCAGGACAAACTCATCTGGAAACATTCATCGTGCGGACAATTCACATGTGCCTCAGCTCGTTCTATGCTAATGGAGCAGAATGCGCCTCCCGAAGACCCTTTTGACGGGGAGGTTATGGAAACTTCAGATTCCTGAGAACATCAAAGCATTCCTTTGGAGGCTCATGCATAATGCTATTTGGACAAACTCAGAACGACACAGGAGAGGGATTTCAAACACGGATACCTGTCACATTTGCTCTTATAAAGAGACTGTCCTACATGCCTTGAGAGACTGTTACCGGTGCAAGGAAAAATGGAGGCAGCTAGATCCCCAAGTATCCTTCTACGATACACTATCACATCAAGGCTGGATTATAGCTAACTTAACTGCTGACCATATTTCGAGTTCTTGGCAGGTTACTTTGAGCTTAACTTGCTGGAGGATCTGGAATTCAAGAAATGCTGAAATTTTCCAGAATCAAATTATCCGAGGCAAGGAGCTATGTCCAGGCATAATGGCCTCCATAGCAGAAACACAAAGGGCTTTTGCAATCCAGGCTGTGCAGTTACAGATCCGGCAGAATCACTCTCATCCCTCCAGAGTTGCCCTTATGGCCCAGAACCCAGTTATTAACCTCCTCTCCCCAGTGTTTATCTTGCAAGTTGATGGTGCTGTATGCAGACATAATAGACGTGCAGCATGTGGCGAATTTCTCAAGGTTTGGAAAGGACTCAATCGGCCGGGATTCCTGGGGTGCATTGGCATATGTTCAAGTGTCACAACAGAATTTTGGGCTATACTATACGGTCTCCTCTTCATCAAGAAGGAACAACTGGTGAATGGAGTCATCGAATCTGACTGCAGGATTGCGTTTGATGCTATCCTAGGGACCTCAGTGAATCTAATAAATTAGAGGCTTATTCATATAATACACAGGCTCCGCAGAGAGACATCAACGGAGGTTCGTCACTGCCCGCATACCCATCTACCTGAGGCAGATGAACATGCCATGAAGGGATTAGCAAACTCAAGTATTGGGGTACAATTTTTGTCGGACCGACACAACCTGGTATCAACAGAGACACCCCGTGATCAATGGATGAAAAGAGGGCCAGATGACTACCAACTCTACCCCGGTGCTGAGCTTAATCGGGTATGGGATGGCATGGACACTGAAGTTATCCGACTGCATCATTTCAGGCCCCCGTAACACTAGAATGCTTAGTGGTTTCCTTAGTTCCGTATCCAGGTTTTTCCGTCATATAATCGACCTTATGGCTTCCATTGTAAAATAATAATAATAATAATAATAATAATAATAATAACTCAATTCCTATTATATTTGTGAGCTATTGTTCTTACAAATTTTTTTTAACAATAATCAGAATTTGGCACATCGTTGGAAAGCTTATACATTGAATATTAAAAGTCACATGCTCTATCGCGCTTTGAATGTAGGGACTTCGTCATTTTACCTTATAAAACCCATTTGGATTGGGTGTGATAAATGTATTAAGATAAATAGCTATGGGGCTTATCTCCTCAATTTCTCAAAGTTTGGCCATCTGTCTGGCAATTCTCTTGCTGGTGTATATGGAAGCTGAGAAACAAGGCAGTCTTTTCTAAAGAAGAACCCGTGATACAAAAGGCACTGGAGGAATTACAAATGCGCCTCTGGATCTCTCTGCGAGCACATGGTCAATTGGGATTGGTGAATGGATTAGAGACCCAATGTGTTATATTTCTAGATAGAGAAAATGGGGCTCAAACTATGTAAATATGTACATAAATATATAATCAATAAAATCATCTTACGTATAAAAAAATAGCTATGGGACTACAAATACGGACAAATTCTCAAGTGTTGGCCCTCTTGTTCAAAATAACACAATTCCTCTTATATTTGTGAGCTATTGTTCTTACAATTTGTTTTAATAATAACTAGTTAGTGCCCGTGGCTGAAGCCACTGGTGGATAAAATTACCGGTGTGTGAAATTACTATCGTTGAAACGGTATTGAAACCATATCAAATCACATCTCAAATCGAACCTCGTGACATACTGATTATTATGGTATAGTCCGTTTCGACAAACGATAAGCGATTCGCCACATATATCCGATTGTAAAAAATGTATGAGAGAGAAAACTAAATATAATTAAAAAGAGAAAAAAAAGACTTATCCGTGCTAAATTGCACCTCATTCTTGCTGATGTGCCGCTCTCTCATTGGTCACGCTAACATGCTCCGAAATTTTGACATCCTATCTTAATATATAGATTTAATTGGAATTGGGCAAATTGTTGGAAAGTTTATATATTGGAGATTAAAAGTCTCATGCTCTATGGCGGTTTGAACAACTTCCTCGTCAACAATTTCATTTCACCTTTTCTACGGTCAGGTATGTATTCCTTAATTAGTTTTAGAAATTAATCTCCAATATATGTTTTCCAACAGTATAGCCAATTCTGATTGTCGTTGCAGGAAACATTATATTGAGTACAATTGGGGATATAATCATTGAAAACCTAAGAATTACTGATTGTAATTATTCACTACGAAAATGGAATTATCAATATAAACTTATGACTATAAAAATATACGTAACTGTTCGAGACAACACAATTTTAGACATATTTTTCTGGCTATGATCGTCCTCCAATTTTAATATTGTAATTATTTATAAAAAGGGAGATGGTATGAGAGCAAAATTTTTGGGGCGGAAAATTATGATCGCCTAAATAAATACTTTTTTATTATTTTTTTTACTAAACACGTTTTTAACACCTTAACTATTAAACTCTATTAAAAATAGTAATTAATATTATAGCGACTCGCCGTCGAAAAATTAAAACCTTAAATATTAAACTAACAAACCAAATCCTAAACTTTATAAACAATAAATGTTAAACTTTATTAAAAATTGTAATCAGTATTACGGGTCGAAAAATTAAACCCTAAATACTAAATCCTAGACCCTAAACTAAATTTCTAAATCCAATTAAAAATAATAATTAATATTATGATGGCTTCGCCACCGAAAAACTAAACCTTAAATATTAAAACCTATTTAAAAATAACAATTATTATAAACTGTCAATCCTAAAGAATCAATTAAAATGATAATTAATATTTTGGTGACATTGTCGGCAAAAAATTAATCTAAACCCTATAAATTTTAAACACTAAACATTCTAAGATTATTAAAAATAATCATTAATATTTTTATATAGGTAATGGGATTTGATCATTAATTAAGGAAAAACAAGCTTTTTCAGCTAAGTTGTGGTGGAAATTAAGGAAAAACAAGTCCCGGTGGGCCAACTTTATGAGCAAGAAGTATGATGATTCCTTTTCCACAGAGAAAATCACACTGAGATAGAATGATTCTCAGATCTAGAGACGAATTGCAACAATGAAGCCTATCATTAATTATCAAATCCGCTGGCACATTGGTGAAGCAAACATCAATATGTGGTGGGATGACTGGCTCGATGGAGGTATGATAGGATGCAGAGCTGAAATATCTGATCCATCTCGGTTGGTCAAGTCCCTCTTACAAGGAGACCAATGGTGTGTAGATGAAATACAACCGCTCTTCCCTAATGATATACATCTAACACATAATCTGGAAACCATCCTTATATGGTGACTTCTCAAGTAGTGCACCATGGGAAATAGTAAGAGGAAGAGCACCTAAGAAATGGGTCTATGAAATGGTTTGGGACTCTCGGCTCCCACCAAGGATTAGTCTTTTTCTATGGATAGCACTCCAAGATATTCTGTCAGTGGATTTCAATCTAAAGAAAAAAGGCATTAACCTCTAGATGTGACTGTTGCATTATCAGCCTAGAAGAAGAATCACGGCAGCACCTTACGTCTGAGGGAGAAACAGCAACTCACATTTGGAACTACTATGAAACATTAATGTGCATACACTCCCTGAGCCACAGAATTAAAGACCACCTCACTAGCTGGAACACTCAAACTGTGGGTAAGGACGGATCCAGCGGGGTGCTTGGGGGGGCCCAAGTACCCCCAGCCCGCCCCACAAAAAATCAGTAGGTTAGAAGATGATGAATGAGGAAGGCTGATTTGGATTTTTGTAATTTGTCTTCTTTGTTGATGAGGAAGACGATATCTTTTCGAAAAAAGACTTATAATGGAAAAGTTAAAAACTATTAGATGTAGCACCATTCCAATGCAGTTGCAAGATATACAGGCTTTTTCCTTATTGCCCACTAAATTATTTAGCTTTGATCCAAAGAGGGGTATTTTGTAATTTTTTGGCGTGGCCTAATGATTTACTCTGGAAACAATAAAATCTATATTAAATTGTGAAAGAGTAAAATTTCATTTGAACTCAAAGAACTTAAATTCTATACCAAATAGCTCAAATATATTCTGAATTGGCCGAATTTAATACATTAGTTTAGGATTGGGCTTGAGCTTACTTCATAAAAATGTGGGATTAAGACTTGTCATGAACAACGGCAACCATCCAAGATTATTAGAAGTACTATTATGACATCATCACATAAAACCTAAAAATTTAAACAATAAATCCTATAAGTACTGAATTTATAAATCCAAAATTCTATTAAAAATAGTAAGTCTGCTTCGCCGTCGAAAAACTAAAACACTAAACCATAACAATACTAAAATTATTTAAAAATGATTATCAATATTATATTGACATCGCCGCCGACAAATTAAAATCCTAAACATTATAAACCATATTGCTTACGACAATCATTTTTTATATTTTGTTTTGTTTATATAACTTCAGCTTCGCCAAAAATACATTCATTAGCACTTTTGAAATTTTCATGTAGATAACTTTGGAGAATCGATCACATAATTTGATTTCGACAGCTTCGCTGCCTAAGAAAACTAAAAATATATAAATATTAGGTTAAAGAGAAACAAACTTACCATAAAGCTCGCATCAACATTAAAACTAAATCAGGATTCATTTTATATATTGCCACGATAAAAATCCATATGAGCACCCCCGACTGTTAACTTCTGGATTCGCCCCTGGCCGGGGGTGCAACAAAATACAGAATATGTAACTTCTCCCATGCCTCATCATGTGGGAAATCTGGGGATGGAGATGAAGAACTTCATCCATCGTCAACATCAGCAAAGACTTGGCACTAATTCTCTCTGGTGAACATCTCACAAACTCGAAGAGCCAAACTGAGCAAGATCAACTTCGCGCACTCAACCCGTCCTTCCTGTCGGATGTCCACTTACAGAGAGCTGCCAGGCACTGGATGGTGGTCAAAAGGTCCAACTCTCTGATAGGTGGTGCAGCAGTATTAAGAGACGATCAGGGAAGGATCATTACAACGTTTGTTTGGCAATTAGAAGATTTATCACTTCCTCATCTTGAAGCAATGATCTACCATAAAGCTTTAATATCTCATCTGATTTTCTGCTCGCAGGACATATATGTAGAGACAAGCTGCAATTCAATCATCGGTTATATTGAAACACCAAGAACGAGTGCATGGAGAATGCGGGAAAGAGTAGAGGACATCCGCAAAATCATTCACTCATACAGCAATATCAAGATTAGCAGATGTACTAGGAAGGAAAATAAGTTGGCCACTACCTTGACCCTATGGGGAGCTAAACATGGTATTCAAATTTTATACAATCTTTTGTGTCTTCCTTTTTGCAGGTAATTGCAGCTAAAGTTTTTGCAACATCCTTCCTTCAATCACCTTAAACTCTAGATTCATGTAAGGGTCTGTAATAAATTAATATTAGCGACGATTTAAGTTTTTCATTCATGAACGATAGGATCGTAGTCATTGTACGAATCTTAAGAGCTTTCAAACTTATTTATTTTTAACATGTAAACCCGCATCGATAGGCTTTAATTTTTTTTAAAAATGGATCAATAGTATTCAATTAATTAATATTTTATTCATTTAGCATTTTCTATTATAAAAAAATGTATGCGTAAAAGATCAAAATATTTTTTAATAGGCACGTTTTTTGTTTTTATTAGTATATAATTGCATTTCCTAAAATGGGAAAACACATATTTAAGAAATCGCACGAGCTTACTGCTTACAATGTTAATTTTTAAAAAAAATTTTAAATTTTATTAATAACCAAAGTGATTATACAGAGTAGCTACAAAAGTGAGTTTAGTTATGTAAAGTACAATCACAAATTGAGGCTGGGTCAGTGTTTATTCACGCGGAAGCGCTGGTTGCGTCGCGGGCTGACTTTCTTTGCGGGTCATTTTTTCTTTCCAGGTGGTTTCGGTGGGGGCACCAGTAGGATATCCGAGAAGTACTGCTCATGACGCTCCTCCAAACCAAACCAAACCAAACATACCCAGTAAATCCCACATTTAGATAGGGTTTGAGAAGGGTAAGATGTACGCAATCATACCCCCACCCCTCAACAGGATGGGGAGATTGTTTCCATGGAGACCCTCAGCTCGAGAAAAAAAAAACATAATCATAATACTAGTAATAATAGTATTAATCATAGTAATAATAGTAATTATTATAACAATAATAGAAAGAATAAGTGAATATATCAAAAATAAACTTCTTACCTCAGCCATACACTATATATATCCGAAATAAAATAAATGTCTATACAAATAAGGAACCAACTAACCAGATAAAAATACCATTAGGTGCAAATATCTACTAGTATATCCCGCAAATTTCTATCACCCTAGAGGTTCATACACAAATAACTACTCTATATAGT
>JAOYMZ010021078.1:0-18384 GCA_025802335.1 Pinguicula primuliflora
TTTCGTTACAATGGTGTTTCTTATATATATACATGTGAGCAGATTTCCTTTTCATGCTACGTCCACGCGTGCATTTATTTGCGCATGCTGGATCACGCGTGCTATTTCTTCTTTCAACAAATGCACGTGTGACTTTGGTGGCCTGACTTTGTGACTTTGCACGCGTGACTGTATGACCTGACTTTCTCAACAACCCAGAGTGAGAAAAGTTATGTACTATTTATAGGGCATGTTGGCAGTGAAGGATCATACTGCCGCATGCTCATAATACCATACAATATATGAGGTTCGGTCTCTGTCTCCCTTATGACTCCCTGCCTTAATGTCGGATCTCTATGGGAGATTCTGGGATACCAACATCGCTGTGGCTGTTTTCTTTGAGATAATTGAGAAACGAGATGTATTTCGCGAACTCTTGCATTAATTTGTCCCGGTAAGCTTGACACTGCATAGCTTTTCTCACAAAATATCTCTACATTGCGTGCTTTCCAGATCGACCTGCGTGTATGGATGAACCAGCACTCCCATTTGATGTCGCCCTGCATGGTAGCTACATTTAGATTTTAAGCAATCCAAAATTTGGGATTTACCTCTATCCATAAAGAGTGTAGATTGCAGGTATGGATGCATGGGGGTGCCTGGCACCCCCAGCCCACCCCGAAAAAAAATCAATTTCTATGAAGAAATTGGGTTGGGCTCACAGGATGGGGATTGAGAAATTTAGTCAATCTTTCAGGCTTCAGCCCATGCCTATATGATTATGGCTGACTGCTTTAGAAAATATTAATAACTCCGAAATAAGTTCAAGGTTATATGATAGACTGCTTTAGAAAATTCCTCTTATGATTATGACGAAAACCAATTCATAACGCAACACTCCACAACATACATTAAAGCACCTAAAAATATCTAACTATGGGAAAGACTATCTAATCATCCTTTCTGCTCATAAACTGCCCTGGGTGAAAAAAATGCTAACATTTTCGGAATCATAATGCCTAAATCTTCAGGAAATTAGTTATAAAATTTTTATTCGGTGGTTCCGCCAAAGAAAACTAAAACTCATTAAACATATGGTTACAAAGAAACAAACTGAACCTAAAGCTCAAACGGTGTCGAAAATGAGTATCGGTACCGGTCGCGGAGAGATTTGGTACCGGTACTTGGACACCCCCGATCGTCAAATCCTAGATCCGTCCCTGGCAGATTAGGAGAGATGGATCTCCAGGTAGTTCAGCTTCGATAACAATCACGGAGAACATGTAGGATTGTTTCATCCTCAGCACATAGGTGACATTGAGTACTGTTGGCAATCCTGTGTCGGTATCGTTCATGGTTAGTCATTCATACACCTCTCATAAGTTTTCATGGAAATTTTTTGAGAGGGCACATTAGCCTTCTAGATAAGTGACCAAGTTCTGTCGTGAGGTTCCTAGTTACGGGATTACAGCCACTCATGGGCAGATGCAGCTGTAAAATTCCCTTTTGCCGAGGGCCTCCAGGTTAGTTTGTCGGGCCCAGCTGCGACCTCTAGTGGGTGAACACCTTGTATCTTGCCTTCATTAACTGTGGAACTATCAGAGAGAGTTTATCTAAGTCCCAGTGTCCTGCTGGTGTAACAGATGTCAGGGATGCCTTTTTTGAGATCCATTGTGTGAATGTCATATTTAGCCAAGAAGATTGATTTTCAAAGTTTGGGATGCAGAGAGATGAGATTCTAAGCCAGCTTGAAAGGTAAAGCAACATCACATTCCCTGTTTTACCGTAAGCTGAGCTCTCCCCTATGTTTTGGTTGGCAAACCTGTCTCCGTGCCACCAAACTGTTTGTCTGGTCGCCTGATTCCCTCTCCACAGGAACTGCTGTTGGATTCGGTCCAGATCGCCATTAGTGGTCTCAGGGAGCAGTGTTTTGTATGATGAATACTCAAGTGATTCGATGAGTATCCATTTATGATGGGATATATTTTATTCGTTACTTTTTTTAATTCAAATTTTTATATTTTTTATTAATAGAACTGGCAATAATCAAACCAAACATACTTAGTAAATTTCGTCCTTAGGCAGGGTTTGGGGAGGGTAGGATGTACGCAATCATACTCTCATCCCTTAACAGGATGGGAAGATTGTTTCCGTGGAGATCCCCTGCTCAAAAAAGTAAAAATATCAATAGAAGAAAAAAATAAAAATAAAAAATAAAAAATAAAAAAATATCAAATAAGAATAACAACAATACTAATAGTAATAATAATGATAATGATAATAAAGGAGAATCACATATAACTGAAACAGCTACTTACTCCAATCATGGACTACATACATATCGAAATAAAGAAATGTCTACACAAATACGAAAATAGATAAATGCTTACATAAACATACTTAGATTCTAGCTATCTACTCGTATGTCCCACTTATTTCTACCAGATTAGAAGTCAATAAGTAAATACTACTCTATACAGTCTTAGGTATGTTTAACCGTAATATGATAGGTAGAATCCCACTTATTGCTTACATAATACTAATAGAAATGGCAATGAAGTTACTTTTAGATTATTGTTGATTTCTCTTGTATTGGTGCCTAAAAATTCTTCACTTATGCTAATCCATGAGCTCTTAATATGCCTTAAGGTTATGATGAGGTGTAGGTAGTATAACTTAGATTGGTATTGGTTTTGAGATTGTTCTATCATATGCATGTTTGCTTGTGGCTAACTCTAACTTTATCATCTAGTTTAAAATGGTTGTAAACTATTGTTAGCATGTCTTAGGATAACCTATTGGCCATATTGTAGTCTTCTTTATCTTGGATGATCAATTGGCTAATTAATAAATATGGAAATAAGAAACCACATTTTTTTGGTAGGTAAATGGGAGAAATACTTCTGCTCCTCCTCAGTATCTTAGAGTTTTATGCTCTTGATTAATCTAGGGGGTCCACACTCAGCTCAAAGGCTCTTATGGATTAGGTCTGACCAAGCATTTTTACTGGGGCTTGAACTCGAGACCTCTTAGTCAAGAGTTCACCTAATTGCCACTTGATCAAGTTGTCTTGGTTAAATAAGAAACCACATGATATATAAGAAGGGTGCATCTATTAAGGCCCTAAATTCTCACTATGACTTCTCCATTTTCCTACTTCTTACCATAGTAAGTTAGTATGTTAATCAACGCATTAGAGTCTAATTTCACATAAGGAGAGGAAGAATCACTATTGAGAGGAGGTAGCAAACATTAGGTATCTGTAAATCATTAACAAATGCATTTATAAACAAAACAATCTTAAGGGCATCTTTTGTGAACAAACGGTCAGCAAATATATCTTCTTATCATCGATTCTTGGTCTATTACTTGCTTTTAGTTTTTATCCTTAGTTTATGGTCTTTGTTTCACAACCCCTAGTTTGTGTTTGCAACAAACATTCAATTGAAGCTCGAAGGTGGAGATAACATTCATTTCTCTATGGACGCAAAACAAAATTACCTCGAAATAATCTTATACCTCAAGATTCACCTTGAACACAAAACGAAATTAGATGTAGACCTAACTTTTTCCCTTTCACAAATCTCTTGGAATTACTTCTTCCCACTTTTTCTCTCAAGGTAAAGAAGTTCCCGGTCTTGAACTCACGTTCTTGAAGAAATCTTTCCCAAAAATAATGAATAAATTATTCATACTTATCACAAGACATGTGTTGTTACATATATCATGCATTAAGCCTTCATTATCCTTTTCTGTTCATGGACTTGGGCTATTAGGATAGGACAAACATAATGGGCATATGAAACATTTCAAGCTCATTAATAATCAAGCTTATTGTCTACGAATCAATTCCAAATGAGAAAATTTTCAATCGATGTACGAAAGAGTTAGAATTTTATAATAAAATGTTACAACACGTAACATCTCAGTTTGTCATCTTATCTCATATGTTTAATTTCTCTATCATATGAAATTGCACACGCCATATAAGAAGTATACAAAATTCTTTATCTTGTTTCTCATTCAGTGTGTCAGACCTAAAATACAATCCATATAATGCTTTCACCTGTTAGGTCATATTCAATGATGAACTCATACACTCGTGTCTTAAATGATAATCTTTTATCAATGTTCGTAGAACTACAACGTACTTTAATCAACACGAAAATCTTTTATGGTATACCAGTGTTCCAAGCTAGCTACCAAGATTGTGAAGACTTTAGAGTTTCATATTTGTCATCATATAGAGTTCTACGCTTCAAGACCAAGAGCATCTTCTTGAACACTTCTATAAAACATCAAACTCATGGAATAAAATGTCATATCACAGATATATACCTCTGTTCGATAAGTAGACCGCCTAGGAGCCGCCTAGGCATTGGGCAGTTTCCCTCCGTTCAGCCCGAATACTGCCTAAGTACCTGCTTAGGGGTGACTAAGCGGGTGCCTAGACCACTTAAGTGCTAAATGGATCCTGACTGCCTAGGGACCGCCTAATGCTTTCCTGAACACTGATATATACATTCAATTCATAAACATAATACAAAAGTAATCAATGTAAGACCACTTTTAGAACGCAAAACTAACATATAGGTGGTTGGCTGTTCTGGTGAAGAGCTAGAAGAGGGAACTACTGCTGAAGATTTTTGAGGAAATCATAGTCTTTGTGACAAATTGGTGCGACAACTGTACAAGTACTACATCTAGGTGATTGAGTGGGAAGAGGATCAGGAGATTGCTTAAGCTCAGGTGATGTCAGAGGTGCAAGATCAGGAGATGGGTTGGTTGGCTCTAACATTTATGTTGGTTCAGCCAGAGGAGCAATGGAAGCTGAAGAGTTTGATGGATTTAGTGTGTCTGTGATTTGGTCTTGAGTTAGCTTAGGTAAAGGAAAGTTCAAAATATCCGACGGAGGAGAGTTGGTTGAATGAGAAGAGGGATAAATATGTTCATAGAACACCACGTCTCGAGAAATAAGTATTCTCTTTTGTGCTAGATCCCAAATATTGTAGGTTTTACTCACGGTTGAATAACTAATAAAAACTCCCTTGATGGCCCTTTGATCTAGCTTATGTTTGAGTGGTGATGTGTTAGTGAAATAACACAAGCTCCCGAAGACATGAAGGTGAGACAGTTCAGGAGGCAAGCCAAATAAGATGTCATGAGGGCTTTTCCATTTCAAGGTGATAGTAGGCAGCCTGTTTATATAATATGCAGCAGTAAGAACTGTTTCCCCCCAGAAATAGCAAAGCATGAGCTACTTCTACCAAATGTCTACGTTTACGTTCAGGAATATCATTCCACTGTGGAGTATAGGGAGTGCTTTCCTGATGAATGATTCCTTTAGAAGCAGTGAGGGTCAACATATTTTTGTTGAGAAACTCTAATCCATTGTCTGATCTGAAGGTTTGGACTTGAGAATTGAGTTGAGTGTGGACCAGATTAAGAAAGTTTTCAACAAAAGAGAAAGTTTCATACTTATGTTTTATGAGATATAGCTCAAACAAAAAAAGAATGTTTCATGAGATATAGCCAAGTCCCACGTCTGAAATCATCAACTAAGGTGGGGAAATATTTAGCTCCACCTATAGAAAATGTTGAATAAGGACCCCATACATTTGCGTGAATTAGCTCAAATAGCTTGGTAAAGTGTGTGATATGAACAGGAAACGGCAATCGGATCTGTTAGGCTTTATGAGAATCATCACATGGCATTTTAAAAGTAGAATTTGTATTATCAACCTTAGCATTGGAACAAAATAATTTAGATAATACAATTTTAGAGTGTGGCCAAGTCTCTCGTGCCACGGAATACATTAATCAGTTTCATTCAAAAAGTTTAATTCACAGCATGCTTTAGAATATAAAACATCAATAGGATTTAAAAGTGGGGAATTTTTTGGCAGCAGAAGATCTTCGATGAGCTGTGCTTGAGCAGAAATACTAGGCTTTGGAAGGATGGATGCATCATTTGTCACATTCAAGACATAGAAACCCCTGAATTCCCTCCCAGTGGCCAGGACTCTCCTAGACCTAAGGCCCTGCATTAGGTAGAATGAAGGATGAAAAGTGAAAATTCAGTTTGATGATTTATTGAGCTTAGAAATGGAGAGCAAGTTAAATTTGAAGCCATGAATGAGAAGGACATTTTCTAAGGATATTTCAGGAGTGAGATCACAAGTTTCTGCATAAGAAACAGTGGCCAAGGTTCCATTGGTCTGCCCTACACGAACGTGTGACTTAACTGGGAAACAAGATGTCAAGATATTTGCATCATGACACATATGACTATTAGCACCTATGTCAAGAAGCCATGCATCAGTTTTAATATGTTTTGAAGCCGTAAGTGCTAGAATGAAAGTATTACCCATATGTTTAGTGACATCAATCAGATGATGACCAGATAGATGCGGAGACATATTCAGTGCCTACTTCAGGACTTTGCTCACTTCCATTCTCACCACATTAGACATGCTCAAAGCTTCATATGAACTACCTGCCTCAAGTTGTAGAGGAGTTGTAGCCACATGTGCTAAATGGCTTTGTGATTTATACGAAATTTTTCCTTTTCTCTGCTGATACTGTTCTTTGAGACGGAAGCAATTAGCCACAGAGTGCCCAAACATCTTGAAATGTTCACAAATTTTCAACTTGTAACATTCATTAATAGTATGGCCAATGCACTGACGATCACATCTGGAAGTTCTTTGTCCACTGTTCTTCACTCCCTTGCCTCCCTGTGGTGAATGAGAAATTTTCCATTTTTTGAGAGTTGGAATCAGGTTTATAAGTGTCCAACAATTTCACCAGAAGTACCCCATGATCATTGATGTCTAACCGCGTTGCATTATCCTCTTTCTATTTTTCTATCATCAAGATTGTGGCATATACTTTGTTCAAGGAAGGGAGAGAATCTGTTGCTAGAAGTTGGCTGGAGATGTGCTCAAAATCTACGTTAAGGCCAAAAAGAAACTTCATCAAGTTGTCCTTTTTCATCACTCCACATTTACATTTCACCACTGGACGTACAGAGTTAAGCTCATCTTGCAATCCTACCAACTCGTTGAAATAGGTAGTCACAGAATCTCCTCCTTATTTCAGATCAGTGATCTGTCTTCGAATTCTATAGACCATTGACCCATTAAATTCACAGAATTTGTCTCTCAACTCTATCCACAACTCCCTTGCAAATGCTGTAGTAAACTGAAAACCAGCTAGCACATCTTTATCAATAGAATCATATATCCATGAATCTAACATTAGGTCCACATTTTTTCAGACTTGAAATTCCTCTGATTCTTGATAAATTGGAGAATCAGAACTCCATCTATCAGCAACAGTTTACGTTTAGCTGCTAAAGCCATCCTTATAGCCCTTGACTAGGATTAGTAGTTCTTTGTGTTGAGTAATACTGTCACAACTGTCATACCTGACTCGTCAGAATCTCTTATACTTACATTACCCTTTTTGCGAAAACACACACATTATAGTCATTCAGCTAAAGCCCTAATCTCTGCCTCTCCTCTGTCGATCGTCGTACAGGACCGCCAACTACAGGCTTCACAACAGCTTCCCCCAGTGCGGCCATGCCAGTAATGGCAGCTGTCGTACCAACAGATGTTGCGCCAACTCCGAAATTTGACAAATCTTTCACAATGGCTCTCTAATCGAATCACCCCTGAATCATCCTACTCCATTAAATTGTCCCAAAATATCAGCAACGGTGTCGAAATGGAAGGGGGAACCCGAAATGGAATTCTTATATGGGTCGATTGCATTTCTATCAGCCCTTTTCCAGAATGTGCTGATCGGTAAATTTAGCTATGGTCGCCCTCCAATTGACGTGATACACAAAGCAATAACCGAAATTGGTCTCAAGACTGAAGTCTTAGTAGGCCTGATCGATCAGAGACACTTCTTACTAAGGTTCCCGAGTGATGAGGACAGACGAAGAATTTGGCTGAGGCAATCTCTGTCCATTCAAGGATATACAATGAGAATCTTCAAGTGGTCAGTAGACTTCCGGAATGATGTTGAACCTCATACAGCTCCGGTTTGGATCTCGTTCCCCAATTTACCATTGTACTTGTTTGACAAAGAGAGTATTGGAATGGTTGCAGCAATGATATGAGATCCAATTATGTTAGATCAATCCACAATGACTCTGAAACGCCCTAGCGAGGCCAGAATGTGTGTAGAGCTTAACTTACTAGAGACTCCTCTAAGAAGAATCTTGCTAAAGTGCAATGGAATTCGTATAGAGCAAGAAGTTAAATATGAGCATATCCCACCATACTGCACGAACTGTATGCGAAAGGGTCATTCTGGAAGAGATTGGAAGCTTGGCCAAGATGTTTCCACTGATAAAAAGAGCAGCGAAGAGGGTATGAGGAACTCTACATAGCAACCCAAGGGGACTTCATCAGATGAGGTAATTCCCACAGACTTGAATCAGACTAAGATGTCTCGACCTCAGGTACCAAAACCCCTTGCTGCTACCCGAGAAAGAAAGGAGCTGCAAGACAGACGAGACGATCCAAAGGTAAGGCTGTAAAGATATACAGACCAGTGCAGAAGCAAGTGCCCCAAGATCTCCCCTCCACTAGTACACTTCCTATGCGAACATTAGTGATACCGGTTCACACATCAGAACCAGCTCAACAAGCTCCCAGAGAAGAAATGAGGGAATCAACCGGTAAGATTCCCTCCCCAGATATGTCCTCTCACCCTACTGTTGTAGATTATGGCAATATTACAATCTATTTTAACATAATTCCTTACAATAACACACTACCTACCGCCAACCCTCCATAATTTGAAAAGGACTTCTGCCAATAGAACAACACACTAAAATCCATTAGGAAAATAGCATCAACCTAGGAAATGAGGAAGGTAGTGAATTAGAGCAGGGTGCTACAGATCAAGTCACTAAGCCCCAACATTCACTTAATGCTAATGCCCCAGTGTTTGTGCCTGCTCACACAATCATCCACCCTCATTCAAGCGTAACAGCCAACCCTGGACTTCTCTTATATGAGGCCACAATTAATCAAGCACGTAAAAAGTTATACCACTCCCATCCGAAAATTGTATCTAAGATATTTAAGGATATCATCAAATCCCAGAATGATAAACTCCTAAGCCCCCAAATTAATAGCAGCATACCATCCACTGTTGATCTTACAACCCCCGATAATGGGTTTGTTAGTAATAATGCACAAACTACCCCACATACCCTAAGCAGTTCACAGTCCCCCGAAGAAAAACTAAATTAAAGTCAAAGGTCCTATGTAAGAAAATTAGTAAAATGGCACTTAGTCATGAAAAAACACAAAGCGAATCCGACAATATATCATTGACTAGTCCAGATGAGTTAACTCATAACTCGGAAAATGCTCATATTGAGGAATTAGAGAGTGATCTCCACTATTGCAAACCAATCCCAAATGGTGAAATGATACCTATTAAATCTATTATTGTTGATCTAAGAATAGAACCACCTTCCTCTAACAATGCAAAAAACAGTATCCATTTTGTCCGAATATGAAGAAGAAAAATCTCCTAAAATAACAATAAATTATGACAGAGTGCAGAGGAGAATAGTGCCTCAGATGAGGAATTCATAATTTCATGAGGTTCAAAAAATGAAAGAAAAAGTCGTTGATTAGGTCTAGGGAGAAATACTTAGCTTCAAAATTCCCTCACAAAAATGTTCAACAAAACTTTAGATATCCCAAAAGAAATAATCAAAGACAATGACTAAAGGTCTAATCTGGAATATAAGGGGAATAGGAAACTCCCCATCTCAGCGAAGACTAGTTAGATTGATCAATCTGCATAAGCTTGAGTATACTATTCTGCTAGAGCCAAAAATTAGCAAGGAAAGGGTAGATTTCTTACTTAAGAAAATAGATTCTCATATGGATTATCAAATTGTGCTGGAACTATTTGGATTCTTTGGAAACATTCACTTTCTTGCTCGGTTTTCTTAGATACTGCTCAAATCCTAATTATGCAGGTGCATTTCAGAAATTGTACTGACTTTTGCTACATTGGTGGTGTTTATGCATGCTGTAACAGGTCAGGAAGGCAAGTCCTTTGGCACACCATGTGGCAGGTTTGCAGTGTCTTATCTGAACCACTCCTCATTGGAGGGGACTTCAATGCAGGGTGTCTAGCAGAAGAGAAAAAAGGCGGTAGGCCTATCAACCTAAGCTTTGCAGTGGATTTTATCGAAGCTATACAAGACTGTTGCCTCACAGATGCGGGTTTTAGTGGCAACAGATATGCATGGTGAAACAACCGCATACAGTCAGCACAGGTATTAAAGAGACTAGACATAATATTCCTATCCGAGAGCTGGATCATTGAGGCAGCTAAGATTCAGATTTCACACCTAAATAGAGGTCTCTCGGACCACGCTCCACTTTTGATTGAAATGTTACCTTTAAGTCTGAGGCCTCCGGGAAGATTTCAATTCCATAGGTTCTGGACACTTCATTCGGATTTTCAGAGAGTTGTCTCAGATTCTTAGTCCAAGCCAGTTCTAGATGAAAATCCCTTCAAAGTATTTTATGGTAAGCTTAAGGCCCTGCGAAGGGATCAGTATGGAAAAAGATAGTCTATGGCAACATTTTTGCAAACATCAAGCTATCTGAGGATGCTATCTCTGATTTGGAGATAATTAGTGACCAATCTGGATTAGAATCAGACAGGCAACGACTCCAACTTGTACACGATCATCTTAAGGAGTAGCTTCTAGCAGATGACATCTTTTGGAAAAAGTAGTCTAGGATAAAAATGGCTCTAAGGAGACAGAAATACCAATTTTTTTATCGCACGGTTCAGGTCCGACAAAGCAGATCCTCTAAACTCACTATCCCTGTGGAGGATGGGAGCATTGTGCCTCCAGTCGATATCCCAAAGTTATTAGTAGATCACTTTACTAGGCATCCAGCTGCTGAGAAAACAACTTACTCACCAAAGCTATTGAGCAATATTCCTAGAATAGTAACAGATTTGATGAATTAGAATCTAACGGCCTGGCCAGAGTTAGAGGAAGTAAAGCAAGCAGTCTTCACAATAAATGAGGAAAGTGCACTGGGTCCGGATAGATTCACGGGAGCCTTCTACCAAAAATGCTGGACAATAATAGAATCTGATCTAATGAAAGTTGTGTTGTTTTTCTTTGTAGGAAACGAACTGCCACGAGAAGTCACGGCTACATATCTATGTCTCATTCCTAAAGTTGATAATTCCAACAGCATATCTGATTTGCGGCCGATCAGTCTTTGGAATTTTTTGAAAAAGTAATCACAAAGATCCTCGCAACAAGACTTTCAACTATTCTGCCAAGCATAATCTCCCAGGACCAAAGTGGCTTCGTAAAGGGAAGGTTTATTTCTGATAACAATCTTCTTGCTCAAGAACTACTCCATTCCTTAGACATGAAGAAAAATGGCTTTAACATTGCTATTAAATTAGACATGGCTAAAGCCTTTGACAGGATTTCTCGATTTCATTTAATTACAATCATTAGGTTCTTCAGGTTCTCAAAAATTTTCATAGACATGATTTGGCGCATTGTCTCTAACAACTGGTTTTCTATCTTATGGAATGGGCAGGTACATAGTTTTTTCTCTTCAAAGAGGGGCCTTCATCAAAGAGATCCTATCTCACCAGCTCTTTTCATCATCACATCAGAAGCTCTTAGCAGAGGTCAGAACTCCCTTATTCTAGAGTCTCTATGGTGCTCTTACATGGTACCACGACACTGTGAGAGTATATCACATCTGGCATACAGAGATGATATGTTATTGTTCACTAAAGGATCCCAGAGATCTTTGTAAGCAGTATTTTGCTATCTAAATGAATACGAAAAGATGTCAAGGCAAAAGATCAACATCCAAAAGAGTAGTTTCTTCATTTCACCAAACGCAAGTTAGGACATCATTGGAAATATATCAAGGTGGACAGGCCTCAAACACAACTCATTGCCACATATTTACTTGGGCATTCCTCTATATACAGGGAGAAAAGCAGCTGGTCTTTTCTCCACCCTCCTGCTCAAAATCCAGAATAGATTAGAATCTTGGAATTCTAAACATCTATGTTTGGGAGGATGCTTAATCTTGATTAGACATGTCTTATCGAGTCTCCCCATCTACCAATTCATGACAATGGCTCCAAGTAAGTCAGTAATGAATAATATAGAAGTTATATTTGCTAAGTTCCTCTGGGGATCAGATGAGGGGCGTCAGAAGAAACATTGGATTTCGTGGAAACGTACATGTCTACCATTGATTGAAGGGGGTCTGGGAATTAGACGACTGCAAGACATCAACAATGAAATTGTGGTGGCTGTATAGGCAAGGTGATTCTCTCTGGGCAGCTTATATGTCAACAAAGTATTGTTGTGGGGTAGATCATCACACTGCCCCGCAGAATACCACTTGCTCGCATATCTAGAGAAGACTAATCTCAATCAAGGATGTTATGGTCATGAATACATTCTGGCTTGTGGGAGATGGATCAAAGATTAGCCTGTGTTGGGATGCTTGGGTCCAGGATCAACCTATAGGGCAGAACATGGATAACCTCACAAGAATAAGAAAAGTGGTAGAATTGATTATCAACCAGCAATGGCATTTTTCGGTCACGAGTCTTTTTGCAGAGCTCATCAACAACATACAGCAGGTTCCCATCTATGAAGGGTGTGATACACAGATATGGTCACCTGCGTTGGATGGTATGTTTGGTTTTAACCTCGCTTGGCAGTCAGTAAGGCATAGAGCCAGACCTAGAAATATGTTCAAGGCAATCTGGGGAAGCACTATTCCAACAAAACTGAGTATGCGCATCCTGCACCAAGCACTGCCAGTAGATGCAAAATGAAACAAATGGGAATTAATAGGTTTTCAGATGTACCTGTTGCTCTTCTCAGCCCCAGGAAGGAACTCTAGAACACTTATTTTCATACAGCGAGCTGGCAAAACACCTATGGAGCACCTTTGAGCAGAGATGTGGAGTTCCTGCTGACATAGTCTCAATAGAACTGAGATTGAAACTATGGAACGGGCAGTGCGGGCACAAAATGGTTAAGTTAATCCGTCAGCTTCTTCCTATAGTAATCATTTGGCATATATGGAGTGCTAGATGCGAGTCTCTATTCTAGGGGAGGTTGTTTCTGACTCTGCAGTTTCACAACAAGTTACAAAAACGTTGAGGCAGCTAGTAACCGCAGCAAAGCTAACTAATCCTTCCACATCAACTGATCAAGTAATAGTGGCGGCCGTACAACTTCAGTTACTAGACACTCCAATTTCCTAGTTATCATCACACGGACCTCATCATCCTCCAATGTATACCGTTCAACAGTAACCACAGATCTATCCATTCTTCTACACTTGATCCATGATGATTCCCTCCTCATCCACATCTCAAGAGTCGAACCCTCTTGCTTAAGGTGGAAAGCACACAGACATGAATCAACAACTCCTAACGTGAAGCGCATTTGTTTCCTCCATACTGTATAAGGGACTGGAATTTTAAATACCATGTTCTCCCTCAAACTGTATGATAAAATGCCACAATGGCCGGGCCAATAAAGGGTGTGATTCAAAAATGTGCCGACTCCATCATAGGCCTCTTGGTACGAAAGGGCAAGTTTGCAAAATTAGGACTTGCTCTGCTCTGGATGGTAAACAGAGTTAATTACTATGCAGCCATCAAATCCGTATCCAAAGTGATACCCCAATGCCAAAGTGTATCCCCCGAACTAAGAGAAGGAGATGCCTCTCAGAAGATTGATCCGAATGTAATTGGGTTTCCAAGTAGTTGGATTGAATAATTGAAGTGCCGATGATGAGATATAACTATAATTTAAAATGTGTCAAATTTTAGTATAAAAATGGCATACAATTATCATTCTCCTAATGATAATCCACATAATTCTAATCAATAATAATAATTAATAGGTGTACATAATTATGTAAATTCAATATAATATGTAAATGTATCATTATAATTGGAATCACACATTTTTTATGGGTAAATGATTGGACACGCGCATATTCGATTGGTGGAAAAAAAAAATTTGTACGCCAAAATTATTTAGAAATACCATTTATTGTAATTCTCACCCGGTGACCCAAAAATATTAAATTACTAAGGACATTTCTCTGCAAGTGTGCTTCTTTGTTCCTTCCACCATATATATAATAGGTAATGTAATTTATTCTGACAGAAAAATTGTGCTCATCATTTTCTTATTTCTTCTTCTCTATCTGGTTCTTTTGAAGCAGACTTTATCCCATCTGGTTGTCGGAAAGAAACCGTTGCTCTCTCTCTCTCTTCTTGTGACCATTGTGGGAAAGAGAAGGTCTTATATCGTGTTTTATGCTTGTCTGGGTATGACCCACTTTTGCTTTTTCTTGATCTACTGCTTCTTTGTTTGAAAAGTTATCTGAATTTCTCGACGGGATTGGATAATACCGAAGTGTTACTCACCGGACTGGCTTTTCAAGATTTTATTTCTTCCTTGAGGTATGGATCTTTGATTTCATGTCTCTCCCTTCAATTTTCATTGTAAAGGCGGATAATTTTCTTGATTAAAAGTTATTGTAGATTAATTTTAATTGTTTGGTAATTGGGTCTAGTGTTATGCGAGTTTTTCATTTATATCTGATGTTCTAATAATACTTCCATTTATTTTCTCATAGTTTTTACTATGGCGTTCCTTCTATCTAGCCGTTGCGATTCTTTTTAAGGTGCTTCGTGAAGACGATGGGCCGTGTTCTCGGTTATTGCAGATCTCAGTACAAGATTTCAAGTTCTATTCTTTCTCATAGCCCTGTTAGCAAGTCAATCTTGATATGTACATCTTAGTGTTCTCTCACTGTAGCTTGCACTCTACTTCAATTTGTATTTGCGTGTTTGTGCAATAAAATATATAGCTAGGGCATCATTTGAGCTTATAAATGTTTATGTTCAGTACTCGTGGTACTTGGAATTTCCCCTGCTCACACATGTTGTTGTGGGTGTCACTGGCATTGTTTATAAATAGCTTGGTTTCATGTTGGATCCCGATCAGGTTTGAAGGGTTTTCTTAAGGACAAAGAAAATGTTTCGTAAACTTTTTCACTATGTTGGTTTAATTTGCCATTTGCTTGTTTATAATAAGGATTATCAACTGAAGATATCTTGTTTTAGCTGTTCTGCTCGTTCTTTTTCGTATCAATCGGAGATATAAAATTGAGTTCATTTATGAATTTTGCAATGTTTTATAAGCTAAGTTAGATGGATCCAGTCTTTTATTGGCTCCATAGAGAACTGTCTTTGCCTACTCCTCTTTTGTAGTATTTCTCTAGTGTCCAAAGACTTGAATTAAATTTGAAGCCAGTCCATGAAGTTAATTTCTCAATTAGCCTCTTCTTCGTTGTTTATAACTTGCTTTTTTATGTAATCAAGTCTCTATATTTGTCTTTACATCTTCCATTTATTGTTTGCTTCTTAAAATTGTCTGGTTTCTAGCAGCCAAGTTGACTTTGCATGTTTGTCAGATACTGCTCAAGTACTGGATAAAGGATCAGACGACTAGAACTTTTTTGCATATAATTTCTAAATTGAACTTCAGAGAGTTCAATGTCGTTTCGGAGTATAGCTCGGGATATAAGGGACAGCTTTGGGAGCTTGTCCAGGCGTAATTTTGATGTGAGGATTACTGGACATAGCAGGGGAAAGTCAATCGGCTCATTTCAGGATTTCAATGACCAGCCTGTAGTTATTCAGAATAGTCGCTGGGCTAACCTTCCTCCAGAACTACTTTTTGATGTAATTAGAAGGTTGGAAGAGAGCGAGAGTACATGGCCTGCAAGGAAATATGTAGTTGCTTGTGCTGCGGTATGCCGAACCTGGAGGGGCATGTGCAATGAAATTGTCAAAACCCCAGAATTATGTGGAAAGCTAACCTTCCCAATTTCATTGAAGCAGGTTGGTGCTGCACTTATACTTGCTTTTGGTATCATATGAACTTGAACGAACTAATCCTGTTTCAAACGTTTTAAGATGTCCTGTAGGTTCCAACCGCAGGCACTGTTCTAGTTTATACACCGCGTAACTGAAATGGTTATTTACACCTAAAAATGGTCATTTGGTGTAACGAGGAACCTCTCTTATTGTGTTATCTCATATATTCTGTAGTTCAGTCGTTTGAATTTCATAAAATATTGTCATTTGGAATAGTCTTCTCCTATTAAATACCACTTATTTGTCTATTGTCCCTGCATCCTGCACGAAAATGTTTCTTGTCCCTTACTTTTCTAAATGCAAAATTAATAGCGCAATTAGTTTGTAGTACCTTAATCATGAGCTAATGCATACATGCCTTTATTTCAATTTACAGCCAGGGCCTCGCGATGGTACTATCCAATGCTTCATCAAGAGGGACAAATCTAATTTAACCTATCATCTTTTTTTGTGTCTTAGTCCTGGTGAGTTTTCTGGATTAGTCTAAAGCTCAAATTTGCTATAGGACTTCCTTTTTGACGTTGTTCTTGAGTTGTCATATCTCATATTCTATGCGGTGGCGTGTAATTTGTCAAGAAAACAAAATAATCTTGCATGAGGAGTTAAGTACATTGCTAGTCTGTATCCTCGACATATTCGTGATTTATTAGTCCGTTTGCCTGTTAATATAATCAACAGATTTCTCTTTAAGAGTATTAATTTCTTCACTAGTTAAACAAACTGTTTGCTGAATTCTGCATGCACATGAGCAGATTTAAGAGAGGCCTGTTTCAGCAAGTGTTGTTGCTACCATTTCTTTGTACATTCATTTTTTGCAAGAACCATCATATGTGATGTTTGTCGTTTGCAGCTTTGCTAGTTGAAAATGGAAAATTCCTTCTCTCTGCAAAACGAACTCGTAGAACTACTTCTACAGAATATGTCATCTCAATGGATGCCGACAATATTTCCAGATCCAGTAACACATATATTGGAAAATTAAGGTAGATCTTCGAAACATGATTTTGCCTTTGTGTTTTATGTTTACCTGTTTATTTACTGAGAGAAGAAAACAGAAAGAAAAATGATGTATTTTTACCTCTGTATGAGAAGGCGGTTACTTAGGCCGCTTAAGAGTCGCCTAGGTGTTAGATGTCATCCTCCGCCTAGCCCGAATTTCTGCTTTGGCCGCTTGTAAGTCCGCCTAGGCGGCGTCCCCTAGCCGCCTTAGATCCGTCGCTTTCTCGAACACTGATTTTTACTGGTTTATCTACTTTCAATTCTCTGTTGCAGATCAAATTTCCTGGGTACAAAGTTCATAATGTACGATACTCAGCCATCTCATACGTTCTCCCACATCTCACCCCCCGGAAGAACAAGTCGAAGGTTCAATTCCAAGAAAGTGTCTCCAAAAGTGCCGACTGGGAGTTACAGCATAGCCCAGATCACATATGAGCTGAACGTACTCGGGACACGAGGCCCACGACGAATGCACTGCATGATGCTTTCAATACCTGCTTCATCCCTCGAACCCGGTGGAACTGTGCCTGGGCAACCACAGCTTCTTACAAGACCCCTTGAGGACTCTTTTCGGAGCATCTCTTTCTCCCAGTCTCTTGAACAATCTTCTGAGTTTGGCAGTGCCAGATTTTCAGATATCATTCTACCAAATGAAGACGATGACAGTAAAACAATGCCTTTAATTCTCAAGAACAAGGCTCCTCGCTGGCATGAACAGTTGCAGTGCTGGTGCCTCAATTTTCGTGGCCGCGTGACAGTTGCTTCTGTCAAGAATTTTCAGCTCATCGCATCCACGCAAGCCCCTACCAACGCTACAACTACAACTACGTCCCAGCCAGCTCAATCCGAACATGATAAGATCATCCTACAATTTGGTAAGATTGGCAAAGATATGTTCACCATGGATTACCGTTTTCCACTCTCGGCTTTCCAGGCTTTCGCCATCTGCTTGAGCAGTTTTGACACGAAATTGGCATGCGAATAAGGAGAAGATTTCCTTGGCCTGATGTTGTTAACCAGACCAGTTACTCTGTTGTACGTACATTTCTCTTTTACTCCTTTGGGAAAGGAAAGAAAGAAAATTGGTGGCGTTTGTTTCTCTTTACCTTATGTTCATTTGTACAAGCGAGGACCATAATTATGAACTTATTGTATGGGCGTGCAAGATAAATTTGATTCTGGGTTGTATTTCCTGCGGACGGTCACATTGGTCTGCATTTCCTGTATGTGCTTTTCTTATGAATCTTGTTCCATTAATTGTGTTTTTGACTAGTACATACATATGGTTGTAGGGATTCATTGTAGGAAAATTTCTTTCCAGAATGTGTGTAACTGATACAAGATTGAATGAAAGAGATGAGAATGTTGATTATTATTATT